>JAIPRM010000552.1:33618-52959 GCA_025469315.1 Stegophylla sp. TES_Ste_2020
AAATTTGAAACTTATCTGATAATGTGTATTTAAGTACTATCTTTCATTCAGCGAAAACCCCATTTCAATACAAGGTCATCGAAATGAAATATTTAGTGGTACCTCTTTTCGTGAACACACTGTATATCCAAGTTATTATGTTTTATAAATATTTACGATAGTCAATAAGTATTACTATTATAATATACTTTAATCTTAGTAACTATTAATAAAGTAGCATTGTATAAGTGAGTAACCACTGAAGTCATTGGATATAGCTAGTCAGTCTAAACAAAAAGCTATCTATGACGTGTGAGAAAATATTTCAGGAAATCTAGATATAACTTTATCTTAAACACAATCTTTAAAACATATCTGATACTATCAAAGAAGTAAGGTGCATACAAATTGTCTAATTAAATTTATTAATATTATATACATTTTTTAAATTTGAGGTTATTAATAATTATTTTACTATATTTAAATTTATTAAAATTAACATTTATTTTATAATAATTATTATAGAATCAATTAGTTAAAATCCAATTATTTCAAAGTAAATTGGACAGAGAAACATCTAACGGGGAAATGTCTGACAAGAAAACAGATTTGGGGGTGTGATCCTTTATCGATAAGTCCATTGATCTTATAGATTAAATTGTTTTACTGAAATCGATCGATACATACTTCAAAATATTGTGCAACCTTTAGTTCTTCTAAATACTAAAACTAAATAGTCTACTTCAAAATGTATGTATCACCTCACAAATTTTCTCAACATTGCTGATAATGAGTGCTGGTGCACATTCAACGTGTTACCTAGGATAAAAATAATTTTTATCTGAATTTACAAGAGAGCAAAAAAAGATTAAATGATTTAGTTTTTTTTGCCATTGAAAGTAAAATGATAAGATCTATTTACTAAGGTGACACAATTGAAAATTTTACTCAGCCAAAGGCATGAAAAGAATATTTTTAAAATTTTAATAAATAAAAACTTAGGTTAATTTATTTAAAAACATAGTGATGGAATTGCCAAAAATAAATCAATGCTGTTTTTATTATTTTATTTTAGATTCTGAGGGAAGCGAAAAGGCTAGTGCTTTTAAAATGACATTTATTTTATTTTTTTCAGATTCAAAGCAGAGTAAACAAGCTTATGTTGTTTATTTATTTTATTTTTTTCTATTTCTGAGAACAATTTTTTGTACAAAAATATTTGTCCAAAAGTTTTGATTAGTAACTCTATGCATCCGAAATTACGACCAGATAATGGTAATTTTTCAAATTCCTCAATACTTTATCCAAAAACGAGGAAAATCTATCAAAAAATTGACAAACAGTAAAATATGCTATTTTACCGAAATTTTCATAAAATTGAAAAATGTTTTTGAAAATTACTTCAACAATAATGTAGCTAGAAACTTTAAATTTTCATCAAATAATCATAGTCACGAGAACACTTCATAAAAATGTCAAAAACATTTGATTAATTTAGACTTAAGAGACTTAAGTATAACATTTTGAAAATTTTAGAAATTTCTCAACTGTTAGTTTTTATGTAATAAAATTTTTAATTCTCGAAAATTTAGTATTATGTCACTCATATTATATACATTTAATTGACCTTAAAAATCTTGAAAATCATAAGTATACTTTTTTCTCAATAACTATTTAAAGTTAGAACTTTGGGGGAATTTATTAGATTTACCTAAAATTACACTTTAACATACATAAAAGATAATTGGTTCAACCGATCCTTTTGAAACTTGATACATACATGAAAATTTTATTGCGAATATTCTGGTGCAATAAAATTTACTACGGATGAATAAATAAAATTTTACAAGGATTCGATTGAAAAAAATCAGAGAAAGAACGAACAAATATTGTGATATATTTCTAGTTTATGAACACTGAAAAAGTGATAATGTTTAACACTGATAATGTTTCATCACTGGCTTATGTATTTTTCGATGCGAAGTACAATAGCGTGGATTAAAATCTGCGAAGATAAATAGTTATCTAATTATTCAATGTGTAGTTCTACATTAAGAATTTTTAAACATATTGAAAATTACTATAACTGTATATTAAATGAAGCTTCACTCAGAATTGTTTTATTGAAGAAATATTTATTGTTTCTTTAAAATTATCCCATTCAAAGTGCGGAGAACACTCTTAGATACGAAGTACACTTATTTAATTTAATTTTGTTTATTTCAGATGTTTGTCAAGGAGTTTACGAGGTTTTGAAGGTTTTATTACCAAAAAATTCACACATGCTTGAACTTACTCATATAAATAACAACTAATTAAAATAATATAATTTTTTTTTTTAATTACTCAATATTAAATTGACAATCATTGTTGTCTTTAATTAACTGATGATGGGATCAGATTCCTTTAACTGAATGATTGATTTATTGTTTCTTGAAATTCCAACATGTGCAACAAGAGTATCATACAAGAGTATTCTAATCTAGTTGTGAAAAACGCCCATGGTACTAAGTATGTTTGGCTTTTTTTATATTAGGATATTTTTTGTTTATACTAATCCTTGCAGTTTATATTATAAAAATTAATACAAAAGAACACATTGAGTATAACAGCAGAAATTTGTCTGATTATTTAGTAATAATAATCAAACTCTTTTTTTTATTTCAACTACTTTCTACACGAAAAAAAATTGTTCCCTTCTTGAAGGACCAGCCCCAAATAAAAAAATCCTGGACATTCTTAATGTAAAGTACTAAAATATTTAATAATTACCCGCTGTTCCGTCATAGTCATATCCATCAGTCTTGACGACAACAACATTGTTTTGAGCATTTTGTTGCATAGTGAATGGGTTCACTGAAGCATGAGCAGCAAATGGAAATTGTGAAGGTATAGATTTTGTCTAAAATATTGACAAAAAGATTTGTATTAAAAACAAGTAAAAATGTATGGAATTATTCAACACATAAATAGATTAATTACAGTATCCTTAGTAGATATTTTAGACTAAACAAGAATAAAATAGATTTCATTTATATTTTTAAATAATAAGCTTACTTTTTCAGTTGATTGTTGGATATCTCTTGGGGGCTTATAATCACTAGGATCAAGTTTAGTGATAGTAATACCAGGTGGTAACTGTAACTTTTCAATATCGATAGGAGCTGTAGATGATGATATTTTATTAACTGCCTCATTTATTTGTATAGCTGTTGGACTTGTGAGTGGCATTGGCTGAGATGGTGGTGGTGGTGGTCGTGTAAATACTTGATTATTATTAGTCCTTTTTATTAAAACTGTGTTAGCTTGTGGTTGAGTAGAATTTGTAGTTGGTACTGGTGTGATATTTACATCCGGCGAACAATACCATTTCATACCAGATGGTAATTTTGGAATATTTTTATTTGTGACCAACAAACTTTCAATAGGTTTAGGATTAGGTTGGGTTTCAAGTGGTTCTACAGTTGATTTTTTTTTACGGTTCCTACTTCTTTTTTTACTAGATTTTTCTTCTATTTGATTTACAGGTTGTTTACTTTTATCACATAATCTTTGAATTGCTTTAATAGCTAAAACAAAAAAGTAATAATAAATTAATTAATACATATAAAGATAAACACAGAAATTAAATTTTAAGAAGATTAAATCAGTACATATGTTTAAAATAAACTTAAATATTTAATTAGTCTACTTACCGTCATTATCATAGAGAGTACATAAAACATCATCTTCTACTGCACCTCTAAAAGTAATGGTTACCTTAGAACTATCCGAATCTCTTTTTATTGTTACCATTTTTGCATTTTCCACATTATCTTTTTTACATTTTTCATCTTTTTTTGTCAGTACAGTTTCTTTAATATTTTCTTGTGATTGTTTCTTTTTCTTTTTAGAGGATTGAGTATTTTGTTGTATTTGTTGCTTGGTGGTTTGTTGAGTTTTTGAATTTGTAATTTGTTTTTGTTGCTGATTTTGTTTTTGCTGCTTGTTTTGATGTTTTCCTTTCTTTTTTTCTTTTTTTAAAACTTCTTCACGTTTAAGTCTTTCCATTTCTTGCTTTTTACGTTCTTCTTCTTCAATTCTTTTACGCTCTGCTTCTTCTTCTTCCTTTTTAATTCTTTCCATTTCCTCCTAATAAAAAGTTTATCATCAAATAACTGTTACAAATAACTTTCAGACAAAAAAAAAAGTACCTTCTTTTCTCGACGTCTCGCTTTCTTAGCAGCTCTTTTTTCATTAAC
The DNA here is from genome assembly GCA_025469315.1 of Stegophylla sp. TES_Ste_2020. Taxonomy (NCBI): domain Eukaryota; kingdom Metazoa; phylum Arthropoda; class Insecta; order Hemiptera; family Aphididae; genus Stegophylla; species Stegophylla sp. TES_Ste_2020. The sequence continues at coordinate 37,839 of JAIPRM010000552.1, forward strand.
TGCTTTATTGCCTTCTATAAAATTTACTAATTCATCAATTGGCTTATCAAATAACCCTTGTTTGATTTCATTTTTTAGTTTTGTTTTTTCATTTATGTTATTTGTAATATCTGAATCAACCTTATTTTTTTGTTGAACACCTTTAGTAACACCTAAATAAAATAAAATATATGTATACATTATAAATATGCTCATTTAACATTTTTATAAACATTTTACAATAAATTATGTAAATATAAGTTCTTAACATTATTTAATACACTTTGTTGGTATTTTTTCTGTCATCATAACCACTAATGTTGTTAACAAATTTTTGTTGTATTTTCCCTGAACAGGTAAACTTTTGCACTATGTTAAGGATCAATAGATTACAAAGGTGACAGATTTTAAATCCATTTCACAATTACTTGAATACAATTTAGGCGCTGAACTAAAGAGCTCATACTCTAAAATTAGACTTGTCTAAACAGTAGCGTATTTTCTTATTTTAGATTCTGAGCGAATCGAATGATCAAAAATTTTAGATATATTTTTCTAACACTTTATTTCTCATCAAATTTATTTTTATTTTTTTTTAATTATTCGATAAAAGGAAAATAAAATAAAGTAATATGTAAGATAACCTAACCACGGATATTTATTGCTCATCATGTCAGATTGGGTCAGAAGATTTTACTCTACTTTTTTAATCTTGTTCACAGTTTACCAGTTTAGAAAATTATACATTTTAATAATACTATTATTATTTAATCATTTTTCGTTAACTGTCGTGCTGAACGTTCCTGAACGTACCCTAATGTAAGTATTAAGTACTTATCTTAGTTATCACAGAACATGTATTGTAACATTTTTAAGGGATTTTGTTAGACATATTAATAAGGCGATCCATGAATATTCATTAGTAAATAATTAGTAAATGATAGCCTAAAAATCAAGGAATGTTATGGAAATTCATAAACATTGAAAAGAACAGAACTATAATCTGTCTGCTGAGAGAGTATGCAGTTTCTGCACATGTAGAGTGCAGCTTAAGTACCGCCGAGTATTATATATCACCAATGTACAGATTAATGCTTGAAACACTCTCTTGGCAATTAGAATATGTTATGAGTTCGTCAAAATTAAAAAAAAAAAATGTTCAAAAAATGACCAAAATTTTTTTTTACATTTTCAAAATTTTCTTGCGCCAAAATCTTTTTTATAGGATTTTCTATCCATGTTTAAATTTTCATAAAATTCTGATCAAAAAATGATGGTTTTCAAGTCGTTTTTGTCAAATTTTGGATAGTTTTTTCCAAAAAAAACATTGAAGAATTGAGAAATTTGAAAAATGACCTCTCAAAAGTACCAACTAGATCCGATTATGGATCTATAAAGTTATTGATCGAAACTTTTGGACAAGTATTTCTATACGAAAAGTTGTACACAGAAGAAAAAAAAATAAATAAATAAACATCATTGTAAAAACACTAGCTTCTTCATTTCGTTCAGAATCTAAAAGCATACTGAAAGTATATAGGGTATCTCAGTATGATTTGAAAAATGCAATAATTTTTGTTTTAATAATTTTTAACTTTTTAGATTCTGAGCAGTAGAAAATTATTGATAATTATTAATTATGATTTTACAATGATCTTTATTTATTCTTCTCTTTCTATAAATACTTTTTTATATAGAAATACTTGTCCAAAAGTTTCTTTCAGTAACTCTATAGATCTGGAATCACTCACAGATACTTTCAAAAGGTCAATTTTCAAATTTCTCAATAATTTTTCCAAAAACGTGGGAAACCTGTCAAAAAAAGGCAAAATATTACTGAAATTTCCGTAAAATTAAAAATGTCTTTTTAACATGACTTCAAAATTAATGCATCTAGAAACTTGTTTCACCAACTATTAAAAATGGTCACGAGAATATTTCACAAAATTTCAAAAAGATTCGATCAATTTTGAATAATGTAGAGCATTTTAAACATTTTAGAAATTTCTCGTTTTTTGTAAGTTTTTATGTAATAACATTTTTGATTTTTGATATTATGACTAGAAAATTTAATATGACCCCAATAACATAAATATCTAATGATCTCAAAAATACTGAAAATCGTAAGGCAACTCTTCTCTCTAAAACCGTTTGAAGTTAGAATTTTGACAAATGTTGTTAGTTTTACCAAGATTACATACTTTAACATACACAAAAGAAAATTGGTTTGACAAATTTTTTTGAAACTTGTAACTAGATAGGAAATTTTACTGTGATTATTTCGGTGCAAAAAAATTTCTTACAAATAAAGAATTAAACATTTTACAAGGATTTGATTGAAAAAAAATAAAAATTGAGTAAATACGGACAAATTATTATGATACATATCTAGTTAACACCCAAAAGATTGATTGGTAATATTTCTTCGTCATCTTATTTATTTTTTGACGCTGAATACAATGGTGTGAATTAAAGTTCACGTGCATCAATTGTTTTCTAATTATTTTATTTTATTTTAAAAATTCAATTTTTTTGGTTATTTTATTAAATACATACTATTTTAATGGTTTTCATTGCTGTTATTGTGACTCAGTGATTAAGACTTCATCAGTACTAAAATGTGATGCTACTGAGTTCGAATCTTATTCGGTAAAATAAATATTTTGCCCCTTTTTCAACAGTGACAGACCAGAGGTGTCATGATACACATTAGAACAAATCATGTTATAGTGCATAAATGTTGATTTACGATAATTAAAGCCCCGCTTTATTATATTTTATTTTATTATGATGTTCACATTTTATTGTAATTTGAAATTATTTATGGAGTATTCAAAAGGTGTAAGTGAATATATGAAAATCAATTTTCATTATATGTTGTATGTAACAAAATAATTTTTAGCTCAACTTTTAAGTTCAATTCTTCAAAACTGATAATTTTATTGTGTATTCAGAAACATTTCATTGACAAAATGATTTGTCGTTCCTTTAAAATTTAACACATCAGTCAAGAGTATGTCACCCGAGGTGCAAAGAATATACTTTTTTTTTTAAATTATAACTACAGCATTGCAGCTGCTACAGCAATAACGTTTTAATTTCATTTTTTTTATTTTTAATCAAAATTGAAATTTTATACTACAATTTTAGAAAAAATTTGAAATGGTCATTTTGCAAATGTGATTTTTAGTATTTTTTTTTGCTCCTTAAATCTCTAATTAAGCTTATCTAGTTCATTTTCCACAATTTTTTTAAGTTTACAAATAACTTAATAACTTTGTCGTATACATCATAATTTTATTATGGTAATATTATGATGTCAATTGGTGATACTAAAACTTAGATTTTTAAGCAGCAGATTCACAAAATAATTATTTTGAATTTTTTCTCAAACTGTTGTAAAAAATGTTAAATGTAGGTCATAAAATACAATTAAATAAAAAATTATTGTCGCAGTAATAATTTTCAGAAAAAAAAAATATTAATAATATTATCATAATACATAAAATCTAATTATTTACTTGTAAATCAATAAATTTGAAGTTATTAAGATATTATTAACAATTAATACAAAAATATAATTTGTAGATGTTGCATATGTTTAGAATTTTACTAATGTTTGAATAATTTATGCAAACTTACCAGATTTATCATTTGATTGAGAAATCTGATTAGATGGTTGAACAGGAAGTGGTTTATGCACATTAGGATCTTTTTGCTTTTGTTTAATTGTATCATTAGTAGGGTGAATATTTTGTTTGGCTTTCTTTAACAGATAAAGATTCCTCAATCTGTCTCTCATTTCTTGGTAATTCCGACTAACTGGTGCTACTGAAGGCTAAAAGTTAAATTAAATAAAAACAATTTAATGTATTATAAATGCTATGTAACACATTTTTATTTTAAGTAAAATAACTATATTGTAATACATACAACTCCATGTCCAAATACTTCACAATAGCAACAATCACATTGTTTAGGACTTGATGTAGAGCGTTCTGAGCAACTATCATCTTGACTTGATCGTCCTGAACTACTACATTCTGATGTTTCTTCGTGATGATGTACACGCTTTACATGTTCAGTATGCTTATGACAAGAATGACTATGCAATGGTCTATTAATTGGTTTCGTTGGTGGTTCTGACTTAACTACATGCGGATATGGATATCTTCGTTTAGGTAGCTGTTCTACTTCCACTTTACAAGTTACATTTTTATCATTGGTTGATGGACATTTTAAATTGATGGGTTTTGGCTTTATTTGAGCATCTGAATTAAGGACCTTGAAAAATAGTTGAAAAATATTAAAATAGTTGTGCGTATAAAATATTTTAAAAACAATAAGTTGAGTGATCTTTGTTAATTTTAACAGTAAACATATATGTATACCAAACATATATTTTTATTAAGACATTAGGTATTGCACAGAAATTGTATAATAAATAATATAATAAAAATAAATCACAATTACCTTTTTTCCAAGATGTTTAGTTATGTTTCCTATTAATACTGGTTTTTCATCATCAGTTAATTTTTCACCATTATAAAAGCATAGCATTTTTTCTTTCATGTTAGAGTATGAGAAAGTTAGAGAATTTCCTTGCAGATTAGAAAATTTTTCATTATGAGCATACATATCATAATCTCCAGAAGAATTTTGTTGTGAATCCACCTAAAATTAGCACACTTTAATTATAATACTAGGAACTTGATTTTTAATTTTTTAAATTAAATATATAAAAAAAATATTAATTACGGTGGGAGGATCATGCAAACAATCACAATAATTAGAACTTCCTTCTTCATTTACATCTCCACAATTACCATTTTCTACTCTTTCCCTAAAGATCATATCACACATTAGAATTAGAATGACTATATTAAATTAAGTTAAAGCTAACTGATATTCAGGAGCTGGCGATCGAGGTGGAGATGGCATTTCCATGGCCAAATCTCTCAGTAAATCATCATTTGATATTTGATCAATTGGTGAAGGAGGATACAAAGCATCTAATTCTTTTATAATTGTTTCTTCATATTTTTCTGTGCCTACAGGCCATACTTCATTACATCTAAGTATATAAATAAATAACATTATTTTCAGTGTTATATTATTATAGAATAATTATTATTACTGAAAATAATAATTTTAAACTCAAATAATAAATTAATGTAGAATTCACAATTCAAAATTCACAATCGAGAGTAATATAAAATAAATATTATAGTAACTACTAGTTGACATGGTCTACGATATGATGTGGCATGTCGCAGGTGGATATCGGAAAATGAGTAAAAAAATATAACTACAGCACATGTATAAAAAAACAGCGACCCTACACACTGAGTTACTATCACATGGTGTTCATGTGATACTACACCATGGCTTACATTCACAATATACACATATTGAATTAGTGTCTGCATTATGTGGCTAAGAAATTCAACTGGCAAGAGCTGTCTGGTGTACTTTGTACCTGTGATGGCAGCAGTGGCTGTCATAGTTTTAACAATGAGCCATATTCAGGTTATGAAAATTAATATAAAAAACTCTAATAACTAAACTAAAAATTCATATACTACTTACATGAATAAAATTTAAATCATTGATTATCACAAAATTACATTACACATTTTTACACATCAACTTTAATTTTTGTTATTAGTGACTTTTTAGATTCTTTTTAATATTAACGGTATACCTAAAAATTGCTCATTGCCAAAACTAATAGTTACTATATTTATTTTATTATACTTTCAGATATGAATTTTAATAAATCTATATTATATTATAAAGAATCATTACTTGATATTATGAATACAAGTTCTTGCTTCAGCCCATTCAGATATGTTAAGTTTTACCTCCTTTACAAATTTAGTATAATCATGGATTAAACTTGCACTCAATAAGGACTTCGACAATAATGGTAATGATAAAATCTGTAGTATAAAATGCAGTTTATAAAAATTTTACAAATAAAATTATAAATCCAATTTTAGATATTTTTAAACATACTTGTTCTATAAAAGTAGTTACAAGATGGTATATCGTTCTATCAGCATAAAGTCGACTGTGATATAAATACTGATTCATCATTCGCCACGATAAATTGAATTTTGATAAATGGTATTCTTCTAAAGGTTTGATAACGTCTTTTAAATGATCAGTAGCTGCCATTAATCTTCTGTAGCTGTCTAATAAACCTATAAAGCAAATATAAAGTTATGATAATTAAATAATACAAAATACAAAATACTTACAAAATACAAAGACTTGAGGCATTTCTGGGGTATCTTTGTTCTTTTTTTCAAGTATTTGTACTTGTCTAGCTCTTGCTTCTAATACAAATTCCATAACAAGGTTTTCAACATTTTGAAATACATGATAAGAATCACAACATTTAGACCTAAAAATTTAAAAAATCAAATAAGTATTTGTTGTACATGCTTTAAAATGTATGTAATATGAAAATGTTACTCATAAGCTGCTTCTTTAAACATATTGTGGGGTGGATAACGTTCAACTTCAACACCATCCATAGCCATTCGATATATTGTACGGATATAGGACATAAGAGAATTCCATTTTGTTTCCCAGTTTTGATTTTCTTTGTCATCACTTAAGTAAAAAAAAAAATCCAAAATATATTTTTTTTAAATTAAAGAGATAAAATTTTATATTTACTTTAATTCTTTTTCTATTAAATCTTGGAAGTCTTGGAAGTTATAACAAAATTTTGTATCCTTGTGATTTAAGTGGTGTCTAAAATTTTTTTCAAGCTAAAACCACAAATAAATTAATATAAATTAGTAGGCACACTAAACATTTAATAATATAATGGATTATGTTAGATTTTAAATAAAATGGACTTAATTCAAATCTAACATAATATTTAACTTCAATTTTATACACAAATAAAAATTATTTGTTATCGTAAATTCAAAATACAATAATAAATAATAGTAACATTAAATATATATCAAATATACAGTTTGAATAAAAACACTTAATCTCTAATGAAATTGCAGTTACGAAAAAAAAAAAGTTTTTCTTCTTTTTCTATAAAACTATGCCTATTACAGCACTATTCTTATGATTTGTGTGCACTTACATTACATCTTTATTGATTAAAAGTATAACCCAAAACTTTTAAATATGTACATTAATCAAAATATGAAAATACAAAGTTAATTATATATCTAAATACCGGATTTTGCATATAATGCTATGTTTATACCTTTATAACCAATTATAAGTAATAATTGGATTTTCATTTATAATACTTAAATAAAGATAATGACAAATTTTTCATAAAAATGCTTATTATATAATTTCTCATTTTTTGTAAGGTTCTATTTCATAAAATTATAATGTATAGATATTAAGAGGTGAAAATTTAATAAAAACATACTTATAGGTAATACCAACGATCCTAAAAACATCTCCAAAATCGTAAATCAACTCTTTTTTATAACCATTAAAAGTTAGCATTTTAACAGAATTCATCAGTTTTACTTAAAATTACATACTTCTAGGCATACAAAAAAAATTGGTATGACCGATTTTTACATAATTTTGTACATAAATACAGAAATACAAGACGAATATATTGATGAAATAAAATTTTTTACGGATAAATAATTGAAAGCTTTATAAAGTTTTGATAGAAGATTAATAAACAATAAATAATTTCTTCAATAAGGCGATTCTGAACGAAGGAAGTTAATAATAAAAATAATAATAATAGTTGTCGTCATTTATAACACACGCTCCAAAATTATCTGACCTGAAAAGTGAAAAATATCCATGGTTTGAAATATATATCAATAATATGATCAATAAGTCTATATCTACTTCACTTTCTTTTATCTAATACATAAAGGGGAAAAAAATTTAATGAGATAAAAATGTTAGAAAAATATCCAAATTTTTTTTTCACATTTTCAAATTTTTTTTGTACCAAAATGTTTCTCATATAATTTGTCTCTCTATACTTAAATTTTTATTAAGTTTGGATTAAAAAAAGATGGTTTCTTAGCCCTAATGAAATATAACATTGGACTACCTATATTGTAAATAAATTATTACAAATAAATTTATAATTTTACATACTTATTAAAATTGATTATTTTACAATTGTTATTATTGGTACCTTACTAATGTCATTTGAAAGTGAAATATTAATAGATAAGGTAAAATATATTATTTACTACTAAGTACAAATAATCAACATTGTTTAAACATTGAACGAAGTGAAGAAGCTAGAGTTTACAATGTTTTATTTTTTTTCTATAAATACTCTTTTTTATGGAAATATTTATCCAAAAGTCTTGATCAACAACTTTTTGAAACTGGATTTGCTTCTAGTTGGTACTTTAGACAATTCAAAACTCGGAAACCATCATATTTTAATCCAAACTTTATGAAAATTTAAACATAGATAGACAATAATATGAGGAATATTTGGCGCAAGAAATTTTTGAAAATGTGAAAAAAAATTTTGGTTATTTTCTAAAACTTTTTTTCTCTTGTTAATTTTTTTCCTTTTCTCTATTAATTAGTTAAAAGAAAGTGAAGTTAAGTGAATTTTAAAAAAGAAAGCCGGACATACTTCCCACCACTGATATTCTTCGCTCTTCGGGTCAAATGCTCTTGATGGGTGTGTTGAAAATTACAATTTTTTTTTTTTTAGATTCTGAGTGATAGCGAGGAATGTATTGGTTTTACAAATCTGTGTGTTTTTTTGTCCTTTTTCGTATACATGGAAACACTTTTTCTAGTAAAGATACTGGTTCAAAAGTTTCGATCAGTAACTCTATAGATCAGAAATGTTGTCAAAATGGTACTTCTAGATCATTTTTCCAAGCGAGAGCCTAGACTAACCAAAAATTGACAAAAAAAAGGTAAAAATGGCATAACCCCCATTTTAGTAAATTTGACTTTTTTCAATAACTTCCAAATTAATGGAGCTAGAAAGTTGAAATATTCACCAATTACTAAAAATAGTCACGTGCCCATCGCATAAAATTTTCAATTGACCAATTTTGAGGTAAGTACGGCATTTTGAAAATTTCAGAAAGTTTTGGTTTTTGTTAGTTTTTAATTTATAAAATTTTAATGCAAGGATATTAAGAGCTAAAAATTTAATACAAACTTATTCATATGTATTTCTAACTATACTGAAAAAAATCTCTATAATCGTTGGTCAAGTTTTTGTTTAATACTGTTTTAAGTTGATATTTCGATAGAAATTATTTGTTTTACTAAAAATTACACACATTTTGTCAATGAATATTAATATTATTTTTAAAATAAAATAAAATGAAAAAATGTTTCCACAAAAAGAATAAAGAAATTAGCATCATTGTAAAATTGTTTTTGCGCTCCAGCCAGAATCTAAAACTTTGTATGTTTTTTGCATCATACTCTCTTATTTAATACTATTTAATTATTTTTTTATTCTGTAGGTATGTCTGAAAAATAAATACATGCTTATCTGGAAAAAAAATAGTAGTTTAATATTTTCGAAATAATAAAAAAAAAATTTGGTAGTTGTTGGGGGCGCTTATATTCAAATTTACCTCAGGCACTAGATGAGTTTGTGATGGCTCTGCATGTACTCCATACACTAGCTCAGTAGCTGTTAGAGCTATGGTGCATAGAAACATATGAACTACACAAAAAATGTGTACACATTTTTTTTTTTATATTTATATAATTATTTTTTAGTTATAATAAACATAGGTACCTAGTTAGTAATTTGAAAATTGTTTATTAAAAAAAAGAAAATTTTTATAAATTGTTTGAAAAGCTTGACTATTAAAGTTTAGATTACAAACAAACACAAATATAATATTGTGCACCAGACGACTGTACTAATATTATTTACAAGCACAGTCACATAAGCACGCAATATTTTGGAATACAATCAACTTATTTTCTATACCAAATCTGTTTATATCGTACCATGGCATCATTAATTTGCATGTTTATGGATCTCAAAATGTCTGTATACCTATATCAATTTATATAAAATGTTGAGTAGGTAATTACAATAAATTATATAAATCTAAGTAAAAAAAAATTTGGACATAAAAGTATTTAACCATTCGAATGATTTTCAAAATAGATAAGAGTACATCAATTTTACTATGTGCAATAAAATTGTTTTTGATCTATAAGTATCAGAACATTTTAATGAATCACCTTTTGCAAACTTTTGGAGTAACTACAACCAACTCAAATCCTCTTTTTTAAATATTTAAAATATTGGAATTCCACTACATTCCACATACCTTAGTATTTTACTTTTCAAATTTTCATACTTTCCAAATAAAATGTGGGAGAAATACCTATTTTATAGACATTAGGTAAATACTAGTCATATTACATTCTGAACGATCAATGAAGTGGAGCAGCTAGTGTTTTTACAATGATCATTTTTTTTCTGTTCACACTTTTTCATAATAACTTTTTCACTTGTCCAAAAGTCTCAATCAGCAATTTTTGCAACTGGATTTTTTGCTGATTGGTACTTTTGATACGTCATTTTTTGATCAAACTTTTTGATTCAAACATAGATAGACAATAATATAAGAAACATTTTGGCGCAAAAAAATTTTGAAAATGTGAAAAAAATATTAAACTTAGGTATTTCTAACGCTTTTTTTCCCATTAATTATTTCTTCTTTATTTATTAAGTATATAAAAAAATGTAAAGTAAAGTAAAGATAAGAAAGCCAGACATACTTCGCACCAGGGATATTCTTGGGTCAGATACTCTTAGTGAGTGTGTTGAAATTTACGACTAATATTGTACCTTTTATTATTAACTTCCTTCGTTCAAAATCATTTTATTGAAGAAAAGATTTATCATTTCTTTAAAACTCTACACACCCACCAAAAGTATCTGATCTGAGGAACGAAAAATATCCGTGGCGAGAAGTATATCCGGCTTTCTTGTTTTAACTTAACTTTACTTTTATAACATGAAAATAATATCACTGGTATAAGTAATTATAAATACTTACATTTTAAACACTAAATTCAAATTAAAAATATAACCAATATCACAAATAAAAATTTAAGTACCTACAGGTTTTACTATTCCATACTAAGTACTCCTAAAAATAAATCTACACAATCTGTAATTAATGAGTTGTGAATAGTGATCGACTATTGTTATAGGCATATTAATAAATGAAACTATTGTTGAAAAAAAAAAGCATAAAGCAATTAGGTATGAATTAGTTACTATTTATATTAAGAAGTTTCCAAAATGAGAATAGCCAAAATTTACTCGTTCAAACTGTGATCAATATGGTCGAATAATAGATTAATATCCTAAGATCCTAAATGTCACAAATACTAAAACATTAACCATCAATACTTCAAAGACTTTAACATCCACATATGTACCTACATTATGTAGCGTTTTCACGAACTAAATGGTTTTTATAGCTGCAAAACACCGTTTCATCTAGCCCATGATACTTATTCGCCAAAAACATTATTAAAATAAATAGTCCTGATGTACCTGTTCCTTGAAAATGGCCATATCGTCATCGTCGCCACCGCCACCGCCGCCGCCGCCGCCACCGTTATACTCGCCACAATTATTGTTGGGTTGCGCTGATTGACAAACGGCCTGAGGTCCGTCAGCACTATCGGTAGCATTCACCGCCACGGTAATGCTCATAATTCGTATTTTACTCTATCTTAGGAACGAACCGCAACAAGAATCCTATGTATTCAGGTACAATGTATGTATATAATGTACATACGGTTATACTATACTAATTTAATATCGGTTCAGACGCACGGGGTAAATGGACGCGATCGGTCACGCACGCACAATAACAACGCGTCGCACCTGATAACAGAGTGGATGGAGGAACGTTGTCAGAGTTCGAGAATATTATGCGCCACAACGTCCAGTGGCAGATAGTGCACTAACTTATGCAATACATTCCCGTGTCCCGTAATAACCGGTTGAGTATAATGAAAATATACACATATACTAGTTAAACCGCACTGTGGGTATTGTGTACACTGTTTTATGTAAACAACTAATGATAATTAATAAATAACGATTAAATGAATTTTATTTTGTGCCAATGAAGCGATTGTGATGAATGATGATCGTCGCGACGGGCAATTAGTGTATTGACAATTATTATTATTATAATGTCTATATCCAACATAATATTTAAAAATTGGCATGTATGCAATTTAATCGACAGTCATTTAGATCCCCCAAACCGTTATCGTGTGTCACGTCAATTCTTGTACACAATGCTTAAATTCCATACATTCTGTACAGCCGCGCCACTAGTCGTGACCACAGAAATTTAGATAAGTAAAACATGAAGTATATTATAATGTTTATTGTCTAAGGTATAAGTATAATAATTAAATAAATACAATTACAACAATAATAATAATGTATAATGTACAAATTATAAATACTGAAAACTGAAATACCTCCTAAAAATATTCAATACAGAAAAACCTCCTTCAATAGGTGGAGGCGACAGATTATTTATGATTGATATAATCTCTGAGGAGACACTGTAAGCTGGATGCCATCGGTAAGGCAGCGAATATTTATTATATCCTCTTTGGCGATTGTCGTTATCAGATATCGCCCAAAAGGTATTATTATGATTATCTCTATTAACTCATGATTATAAAAAACTTTAAGATCGTGTATTTACTCATCAGAATATATTATTATAGGCTTGTCCAGACCAAAAAACAAAACAAGAAACATTGATGTCGACAAAATACGATAGAATGTTGCCAACAAAGTTTCCAGCATATATTAAAAACACGTGCGTCCAGACCAAAACAACAAATTGATAAAACAATTATTCTTTACCGAAATGTGATTCGATAATGACATAGCGATCGCTGCTAATATAGTAATAGTACATACTACGTCATACTACTATATATTAATGGTGAACAAAATTGGTTAATTTGAATGTAATTAAATATAAATTTAAACAAATTACAAATAGGTTCACGTCAGTTAATGTCAAAACTCTTGACAAGTCTGAACACAAAATAATACACTTTTGAAAATATAAAAATTGTAGAGTTAATAGCAATAATATTAAAACATGTAACAATCATTTTTAAGAGAAGTCGACTAGTCTGGACGTGCCGATACATTGTCTACCACAATGTCGATAAACATCCTTTGAAGTTTACCGCTACTCAGCTGGTACCGAAATTTTGTTGCCGACAAGGTTGCAACAAAGTCGTACACGTGTTTCCGACAAATGTTTCCTTGGTGTAGACGGGACTTAAGCCTATAGCCCCGTGCCACTTGGGTTGAATGTTGATGTCGAGTAGGTCTTATAGACTAGTGGTTCTCAACCATTTATGTACGATGACACCTTAATTTAAATCCATAAAAATGGTAACATTTAATATAATTAATATATTTTTGAAAAAATAACAATTAAAATAAAAAAAAAAAATCCAGACATACTTCACACTATGGGTATTCTTCGCTCCTTGGGTAGGATGCTCTTGGTTAGTATATTGAGTTATAAAGAAACGAAAAATTTTTTCTTCAACAAAACGATTTTGAGCAGAGCTTTAATTTATTTAAAACTATTTTACTTAAAAATCATAGCGTTTGTTATAATATAATACGAAAAATATAAAATATTATATATTAATATATAATACGAAAAAAAAAATGTTTTTATTCTTTCAGTTTTATACTCCATTATTATATGAGAAAGGAGGAAAAAATTGACAAGAAAAAAATGTATTAATAGTATTTTTACTTATATTTTTGTCTAACTAAAATGAAAATTTCATAAAGTTTGAGTTAAAAAAAAAAAAATTAAAGGAGTTTTTGTCATATATTTATAGTTTTTTCCAAGTTTTGGAAAAATTATCAAGAATTTCAATAAAATAACTTCTCAAAAGTACCATATATCTAATGATAAATTCTGATTCACAAAGTTGCTGTTCGAAATGTTCCTAAAAGTGTCCTAATAGCTGTTAAAAATACATTTATCTCCTCTAAACTTAATATAGACGTCGGTTCTTTGGAGTTAATATTTGTTAAGATTAAAATGAATTCTAATGTAAAATAATACTTAGTTGCGTATAATTCCCTCCAAATTCTACTTCTTTATACCAGGATTATTTCAATATAATAGATAATATAATTTTATTACACCCAGGCACACCCACCCATATTACTATTTAGGGATTTTTATCTTCCCAAACTTAATGTCGCTATGTCTAACTTATATTTCAATTCTGAAGCATCTGAATCTATTTTTCTTCAAAATTTATCCTTACTTAATCTTTTCAAATTAACAACGTATTTAATGTCAAAGGATCAATGCTAGATCTTGTTCAATCGAACTCTCCCTCTCCTCCTTTAGTCACTGTATACGATGTTCCTGTTGACATTTTTATCATCCTCCTTTATGTATAGATTATTCTTATCATCATAATTCTTCTCCCCTTAAATTTTCAGAACTCTCTTATGATTAAAGGCGATTATCAATCCATACTCTCTTATTTGGGCAATACTGATTGGCTCACTATTTTTAAAAAAAGTAATATCTGAATTGTTAAAAGAATTTTATTCCGTCTTATATTTTACTATTGATAATTTTATTCCAAAAAAGAATTTCTTTAGTTCTAAATTTTCTATTTGGTTCTCCAAAGAGTTAAAATATTTAATTAAACAGAAAACACTTAACCATGCAATTTTAGATTCTGAATGAAGTGAAGAAGCTTATGATTTTACAATGATGTTTATTTTTAGATTCTGAACGAAGTGAAGAAGCTTATGTTTATACAATGATGTTTATTTATTTTTTTTTTTTTTAAATTCTTCTAAAATTTAATACGCACGTCAAGAGAATACCACCCGTCGTGCGAAGTATGTCCGCTTTTTTTTTTATTTTTTATTTTTTTTTCTCTTTCTGTGAACACTTTTTCGTATAGAAATACTTGTCCGAAAGTTTCGATCAATATCTCTATAGAACCGGAATCACACCCAGATGGTACTTTAAAGAGGTCATTTTTCCAATTTCTCAATACTTTTTCCAAGCGCGGTGAAAATATGTCGAAAAATTAACGAAAAACGGCAAAATTTGCA
>JAIPRM010000553.1:2188-52957 GCA_025469315.1 Stegophylla sp. TES_Ste_2020
TTTTATATTATTAACTTCCCTCGTTCAGAATCGTTTTATTGAAGAAATGATTTATCGTTTCTTTAAAATTCAATACACCCGTCAAGAGAATCCCACCCGTCGTGCGAAGAACACCCATCGTGCGAAGAATGTCCGACTTTTTTTTTGTTTTGTTTTGCATGTAAAATAAATGATATTTTAAGGTTTGTAGTCAATTTTTATAAATTCCTAATATTTTGCCGTAATCGCCGTGTGTAAAAATAATTTTTTTTAAATAATGAAATACTAACTAATAAGTAAGTACAAAGTTTATAAAAAACAGCAATGATCAAGTATAAAATAATTTAAACTAATTATTTTATTTTATTTTAAGTAATACTTATGCCACGTAAATTACATTTAATTTACACTTCATTTCTTTGATTAGTTGACATTAATTGAAATGTCAGTATCCATATTTTTGATTCATTATAAAATCTTGACCCTTTCATTATTATTGCCGATCATTTCGTATAATTATTAGGTATGTACTTCTCAGGTCACATAAATGACAATTTTAACTTGATGTAAAATCCGGTCAAGTAGATACATCAACAATAGAAATGAAGTGTATTTTAATTACAATAAACTTGTCATTCATTTAAAATGTCACAATTTTATAGTACTTTTAGGTATGTTAAATTATTTAAGCTTCTTTTTATTTACAAAGGCATTTGCATACGAAATTAAATCAAGTATTTTCGTAGTGATTTTTCCATTTCTTAAAATTCTGAATGGAACAAAGAAGCTACTGTTTTTACAATGATGTTATTTTTTTTTCATATGTACACGTTTTCGTTTAGATTCGTTTCGACAAAACTTTCAATCAACAACTGTTTGAATCATAATTTTTCTATAGATGATACTACAATTCTTATTGTATATTTACTGTTTTCATTAAATTATGCGAGTTAAAGCCAGTTTTAAAAGTTTTTAACATACCTAGTTTATTACGATGATTCCATAAAATCACATAGGCGCATAATTAGGTGGGGGATTGGAGAGAAAGCCCTCTTAAATCCACTCAAAGTCAGTGCCCCAGATTTTAAAAAAAATTTAAGCAATAAATACAATTAAGGGAGGGAAGCTAAATCAAATAAATAAATATTTCACCCCTCCTTCACGATAATTTTTATCCTAATTTGCGCCAATGTCTATGTATACTGGATAAATATGTTAATATGTTTGTCCGTAATTGGTGAATGTCGACACATCAAAAGTGTCTTTGATGAAATTGTATTTATTTCACCAAATACCCTTTTGTGTATGATCACGCACGAACACTAGTAACGCCAGAACGTCTGCGTTGTGAATTATGAAATACCCATATTTTATAAAATATAGAGAACATTCACCAAGCTGGTAGATGTTTAAATGACGATAATATGCTGTCATGCAAATTATTAACACATAAATAAACTATGTTATTAAAAAATGTAATTTATTTTTCAATCAATAATGTACGTAATATATTTACCAGTATAATATAAGCTTGATTTATTTTCAGGTTCTCTACATATTTAACACATCATAATATTATATTATAATAATATACTGTATTATTGTACAATACTGGTAAATATGAACTTCATATTATACAATTTAAAATATAAATGACATTTAATACATTCAAAAATAAATAATATGTACATAAATTATGTAAAATAATTGTAAACACACGTTAAAGCTTAATAAAAATAGACCTCCGGGTGAATGGTGGCGTATTCAAACGAAAAATTTTCGAACTACCAAACTACCGTTCATTTTGGCGTTCGTTTTGTTTGTACAGAAGATGTATCACCTTATCTTCTCTACATCGTGTTCTGACTGAAGCGAAAAATGTATTGGTTTTTTTCAATGATGCTATTTTTATTTTTGTCTCTAGAACCGGGTAGTAAAACTTGGCCGTTAGTTTCTTCCAACAACGCTGAAGATTATTCTTTTCATTCTTTGAAAGTCACTTAATATTGTTCCAAATATACCGGAAAACTACAGATAATTTGAGTAAAATAAGGTATTAATTTTATTTTAAGTTTCATTGATTTTGATTAATAATCGTTTTATTAAAATTCAAAAATTAAAACCACTGTAAAATTATAGAATTTGAATTCTCTATTCATAACTGAGGGCTTTTTGTCGATTAAAAAATAACATTTAATTTTTTTATAATTTTCGACAGTTCAGTTGGCATTCGGCTTGATAATCGACTTGCTACGCTTGTAGACCACATAACCAAATGTAATTAGGCATGTAAATCACATACCGGAAAAAAGTATTTTGAAATTGCCACCTTAAAACATCGGCCAATCAAAGCACTTCAATGACAACTGTATAATGTTTAAAAATCATGACTGCGGACGCCGGTGTTCTCGACTCTATTGTCGTACAAATACCGACGGTGATATACGATAAGGACACATATTATCTCGAATGATTCACGTCCAAGTATCATCCCCCCTCCACCCAGGGTCGGTTAGGTTATCATTGACCCTCTGGTCGTCAACGGATAAATATTATACCGATGGAATTTACTCACCTCCAACTGGTCGTTTTGTTCATTCTCAAGAGTCATGGAATAGAGCCAATCGGTCACGTTGTATATAGAGCTAAAAATGCTATGCGACGCTTTAATGCCAAACAGCTGATTGTCGCACACCACAGGACTTCCGAGGATATCATCCTGAAAAATGTGAAATGATCGGTTATGTGCAATTTTATTTTTAGGTTATATATGCTAATTCGGTAAATAAAAAATTCACGTATAAATCATAAATCAGATCAGTGTTCGATAGCCCACAGTACCTAATTTTGTAATTCAATTACAAGAAAAATAAAAAATACGTTGATCCTTTGGAATTACAATGATACGTTGTACAAAGTACATTTATATTATGGACTTTGACAATGCAGGAGTACGAAATACAATTAGACTTTGATAACGTAGAGTGCAAAATACGTTATATTACTTATTTTATTTTGTTTTTTCCCCTTATTACACAGTATACAGGCATACAGAATTCAAATTTATCACTTCTATAAATTTTTAACAAATTAAAATATACTTTTGATTTCAATTTTGATGTAAATAATGAAAATATTTTTGAGCTGTGACAAATACTTTTATATTTTGTATTTTGAGTTATGACAGATAAAAAATACTAATGTACTTTGTATTTTGGAGCCATAGGCGTAGCCAGAGAGAGGCTAAGGGGGCTATAGGCTAAAACCACCACCTCAATGGCTGTGATTTTAGTCACTTATACCATATTGTTTGCACTTACGTGGTTTGTAAGCTGTAATTTTTTTTAAATCTTAGGTAGGTTATTATGTCATTTTTACAAATCTATATGTATTACAATATATGTAATATTAAATATGAAAGATAACAAAAGTACATTGAAAAAAAGTTATATCTATAGGACTGTGAGCCATATTCAATTATTTTGTTGTCATGTTAGTAGTGTTTCACATCTTAAATATATCCTACTATTTTTTTTATTTTTCCATGAAGGAAATTTCATACAGAACAAAAAATTAATAATATATATATAATTATAATTATAATTATTTAATAATATATTAACACTCAGTGTGAATAGAATTAAAAACAAAAATGTGTAAGCCAAGGTATCAACACAATGTACTCATTCAACGGCATGAACAACAAAAATATGCAGTGATACATAAATCTGAAATAGTATTTGCTTATAAAGAAATCAATTTTACTTCTCTACATGTTTAATATGGATCTTAGGCCTTCCCATATAAAATTCCATGGTATGCCACTGTTTTGTAAATTATTTCCATTCCTTTGGGAACAATTTTATGGCAGAACAGTCGATTTAAAGTTTTACAGTACAGCGATATCCCCTTAAAGTCAAAATATATTAACTGTACTCACGCGTGACGTTATGAGTTGTGAGTCTTTGACACGTGCACAGAAAAATGGCAACGTTACATTGCTATTGACGAGGAACGGTTTCGCACACTCTTCTTCATCGACATACGTCACAGTCAACGCGTACAAGATATTGCCCTGGAAAACACACAAGCGCAGCGCTGCAACGTTACTCCGACAAATAGTAGACAAATAGTGATCGCTTGCCTTAAGTTCACAAGTTTTTCGACAATGGCCTTTGATATTGAGGCACCCCTAAATGTACGGCACCCGGGGGGCATATAAGCATACCTAAGACCCATAGGAAATCGCGAGCTCTCCCCATTAACTATTTGTGATAACATTATACAATAAAATTTTCAATATTCATTAATTCTGTAAGTATATGAGAATAATATATTTTTGTCACGTTTGTCATAATTTAATAATACACATATCTTAATAAGTGGGTTTTCTTTTGGTTAAACGCACTGTGATAACAAAATTATTTTAAGTGTACAAATTAATCAATTTAAGATACCTATCTTTGAATAAACTGTTCATTATTCAGTACATGAAAATAAAATATTTACGAAAACTTAATTCGCTTCTTATTTGGAACACTTGAGCGAAAATATTCCAATGTACATTGTTGAGTTTCCCATACTCAGCAACCCATACACTTATATCATCCATTGATTTATTATTTCATAATTTTATATTTAAATGATGTTGGAAATAATATAATGTTTAATTTTAAATGTAATGTCAAAAAAGTAATTACAAATCAATCACATTTTCAAGTACAAATAAGTACAAATTATCAATAATAGCATCTCAAAATATTATCATAATATTATGATAATGTAGCCACTAGCCAATGAGAGCTCGCGATTTCTTATGGATCTCTAGCACAATGTGTGGTATACTTATATGCGCCTGGGGGCAAGAACCACCCCTCACCACCCTCTAAATCCGGTACTGCGGCTCCGAGAAATAACGGAAACATTTATGCGAAAACTCTGATGAACGGACACCATCTAAATCATAAGTATGTTTCAAAATATTTCGGCCGAACATATCGATGTGTAATTCACGTTGAGAATACCAAGAGATCGGTTAAGAAATTTTGGCCACACTAAGATTTCATCGAACGATATAAATTCAAATATTTTGAAGTGTATTCATTTAATGTTTGTTGTTAATTATTTCCCACGTGTGTTCCGCCCACAGTAAATGTTTTCATAACGCGTTCAACCACGTTCGGGTGTAATAATAATTATAATTAATATTAAAAGTACTCACGACGTAAGTGGTGTATTTGCATGACACATCCAACGGAAACGAGTCGAGAGTAAGGTCAATGCGCTTCACAAAATCTGTTTCCACAGCAGGATGTTCAAGCTGCAACAGGATAAAAAAAATAAATTGTATAAAACAATTATTTATTGTAAACTTGATGATGATCAGTGCTTGAATTGGAGAAAAAAAAATAGATAAACCTAAAAAAAAATTAGCGTCCCCGAAAATTGTGATGTATCATATACCCGTGGATGGCTTTTTGAAAAATTAACAAAGGCATGCTGAAATATTTCAAAAAAACAAAAAAAAGGGCACTCCGTCACCGGGCGTCCACCCCCCCTCCCAATTAGAGCATTGAATTGCTGAACGGTGTTTGGTGTGCCAAAAAGGGGGTGGGGCCGATATTTTAGGACATTTTCACCCCTTGTTTTTTTCAAAATCAGATGCGAAACGCGTAAAGTACTGATACGATTTCGATTAGGCTTAATTTCAAAGAAAAAAATAATATATATATATATATTCAATTGTTTCAACAAAAGTCATCGGTTGTCGTTTAGAAAAGCTCGAAAAGCCAAAAATGATTTCCCCCATAAAAATGTCGTATTTACACGAGTGCTGTTTTAATACTCGCCTTTATCAACGCCAAGTCGTTTATGCCGGTTTCGTAATCGAAATCCGGGTAGTTGTACACTTGGACTACGTTTATCTCAGTGCTTTTATCGCTCTTCTTTATGAATGACGTTGCTCCCAGTATCGCTACGATCTTAAAGCTCAAAATGAATTCTTTGTACCTATACGAAACGCATATTTAGCAGACAAATGATATGTTACGAGCGACAAATCGCAATATTTAATTATAAAATAACTAAGGCTGAGATTTTAAGATGCTAAAAAATCGCCATTTCGACGGGAACGTGTCCATAACAATAACTACACCGGTGCGGCGTACCCCCGTAACTTTCGTAATTATTTACACAATCATGTCGGGACAAATGCAATGAACAACGTCCATTAAATATAATTAAACCCACTCATTAGTCATGCACTCCCTGAAAAATATATGCGAGACATATCAAATGTGTAGGTATATATACATAGCAGGTGGTCCTCCGTCGGGTGCCACTTCGTTCCATTTGTTTCTAATTATTTTTAATTCAACTTCCCAACTTGATCCTAACCATTCGCTGTACGCGTTGGTGGGGATTTTCGTTTCCTAATACCTATAATGATGTTGGTATTTTACAAAAATATCTATTTTTTTACAAACATAATGAACTATTTATGTAATTAAAGGACTAAGTAAGTGATGAATGTACATTGAAAGAAAGAAAATAAATTTTTGTCCAAAATCAGCTGTTTCAGTAAAATAATAATTAGGTTCTTACTTTAAGATATAGAAATCACGTGTAATTCAAACAGCAGCATTCTCGTCATGGTAAATAATAAGGATGAAGTTAGAATGTGTAATAAGGGTTCAATATTTTATTTTTTCAGAAATAAATTTGAAAGGGGGTACTTATAATGAGTTCAAGTATAGAACGAATAAGAACCGTCCTAGCGTATATCATAGTTTATGTGGTCGATAAATGAATTTTTTAAATTTTTAAAATACTCTTAACTTTACAAAAGAGATACCTATGCGGTTTGAATTTTAAATCAAATGTCGTAATTTCTGTTGTCAGTGCATTTAAACGTACTTAAAAAACGTTAATCACGCGTCACTAGGACAATATTATGTTAAGTTCTTAGTAACTATAAATGATTTATCTCAATAATCATCGGCGACGTGAAAGAGTATTTTAGATAACCCACACTTTACAGCATCATTCGACAATAATTTATCGCATTCAATGGGAAAAAGTTTTATCACCGTGCCTGCAGTCACATGACTATAATAGGATAAAAACGCAAAAAATTAGTGAGTTAAAATGAATTTACTTTTCAAAACAAGCTGCTGACCCAATAACCCATTTTGGTTTGATCAGTGCGCCTTGGCACAACGGAGAGCGACTAGTTTTGCTCGAAAACACTACCTGTTGAATACCACACAACATGAAGTTAATACATAGCATTGCATACGGAATAGAGACCGGAATTAAGAGCATTATTTACACGTTCGATATAATGATAATTATTATAAGCGTGATTGGTGTTAACGGCGAGTGGTGTTCCGGATTTTTTCGTTAGGGTGGAACGCAAAATATGGTATGGCAAAAAAAATTACATATAGATAAATATGGTTGATTTGGCGAATCGAAAAATGATTATATTATGGTATATACACTTTTCAGTGGTACCTACTAACTTTTTAAGAAATCGAAATAACACGAATTAACCGATTTCAGTTTGATTTACACGGAAAATCGTTACGGTTACTTTACTACCTATTTAATTTTCATTCCACAAAGACTACGAATAAACCGGTTTCAGATCGGAATCCAAATCGGTAAGTTAAGTACAGTGCAGGCTACTTAAAGAGAGAATATAAATTTATCGTACCGAAAACCTTTGTTAAAAAAAAATAAATAAATAAATAAAATTATTGTTTCTCTTGTTTCGTTGTAGACACTCGCGTCCTAATAGTAGAATTCAGGGACAGGTTTGGAAATAAAATCACTGAAGGGCCTAAAATTTTTTTTTTTTTTTTTTAATTGCATTAAGTTAATGCCTTCAAAGGGGCTAAATAAAACAAATTAATTTGTAAATTTACAATAATATATTACCTGCGCATTTACCCACTACGTATTTTAAAATTGTTTTCCTACGGTGCAATTTATAATGTATGACTTTTATAATATTGTCAAATTAATAATGTTTAATATCAGTATTGATCGCTATACACAACAATAAAATCAATAATACTATATCATGTCTATGTACTGGCTTTCAAATATATCAGGCTTGGGGCGGGAACGAGGTTTTTACTATATGAAGTTTTATTTCATGGTGATTTTGCATACAGTTCCGGTCTCTAAAGCAATTAAGATAATGAGTTAAAATAATCGATTCCCGATTGCGTCCCGTCACACATTGGTTCATTAGGAAATTCAGAAATGTGTAAGTTTACAAAATTGCAAATATATAAGTAATCTTTTATTTTTGTATTTTTTTTTTTTTTTTTTACGCATAATTATACAAAATATAAAAATCTGTGAATAAATTAGTCAATCTTTAAAAATATAATTAAAATATGGATAAAAATAATTTATTACAATCATAGCAGTATAATAATAGTGTAATGATGGTAATAAAATGTACAAATATTTTATAAAATCTTATTAAAAAAATAACTTGAATTCTTGAATTAAACTCGTCATATATTATATTATATTTAATGAGGATAATTAAATAAAGGCATGCATTATATTAAAAAAGCCGGACATATTTCGCACCAAAGGTATTCTTCACTCCTCTTCTTCGCTTGGTAGGCGTGTAGAATTTTAATGAAACGATAAATAATTTATTCAATAATACGATTCTGAACGAAGAAAATTTGTAAAAATTTACACACTTTAACGTATATAAAAGAAAATTATTTGAACCAATTTTTTTTTAAATTTGATACTCAGGTGGAGAATTTTAGTGCAGTAAAATTTTTTATAAACGAATAATGAAATATTTTACAAGGATGCAATTGAAAAAAATGTTGATTATTTTGATTTATTGCTGTCTTATGAATTTTTCAGCGCTGATGGTGTGAACTAAAATCCACACGGATAGTTTTCTAATTATTTGATTTTGAAATTTTAATATTTTCAGTTATTATATGAAATACCTACTTCTTCAACGTTCATCGCGATATTTGTAGTTAAGTGGTTAAGCCGTATTCTTAGAATACGACAATACCAGGTTCAAAATTTACCTGGTAAAATAAAATTTTTGCATTTTTTTCCACCGTGACTTACCAAATGCGACATGATAAATATAAGTACAAATTATATCATAGTGAATTAATGTTAATTTACGATAATTCAAGCTGCTTTAATTTATCTTATTATGACGTTTATTGTTTTTATTGTAATTCGAAATTTTTTATGTAATATTCATTAAGTGTAGGGTGTAATATAAAATGAAAATGCAATTTGTATTTTTCATTAACGATTTAGGTATGTAACAAAACCATTTTTAATTCAACATTTAAATTAAATGTTTCAAAACTGATAATTATTATTGTGTATTAGTTGACGCTTCGTACAAAATCGTTTTATTGAATAGAAATTATCTATCGTTTCTTTAAAATTCAATACACCCGTCCAGAGTGTCCCACCTGAGGTGCGGAGAACACCCCGAGATGCGAAGCATACACTTTTTGTTTATGAAACGTATGTAATAATAATTAATTGTCATCGTTATTGGTATTGGTAAACTCAGGTGTTAATGACGGATTGAACGCGCGATAGGGAATCAAAGGTCACACTTTAAACCGCAATCGGGTGATCCATAAAACAATGAATTTACGTGATACGAGTAGTCCTTGAGATCGAATGGATGAAATGGTTTAACGAACGCATGTGCACGGGTCGTTGTTCTGTATCTGGGCATAACTTTTAGCTTTTTCTTTAGCGAATGTTCCGGAAAAGACTCGCTACCATCCTCCTCGTGCGCTTCTTGTTTAATTATTTCCATCTTACGGGCTTTCTCTTCCGCTTCTCTTTTCTCTTCGGAATCAGAAATATTATTAATAATGTCGTCTTCTTCGCTACTAAGTATGCCCCACAGTTTTGCACGAGTACCTTAAAAATCATTGTTTATCAATTTGTACAGTTAATTAGGAAATGTCATCATTCACCTTAACATATCAATGCCTAATTTAATACCTCTTTGACTCCTTTCTACACTCAAAATAAGTAATGTTTATCAGAAGTGTACTAGTAACAACTAGTATGGAAAAAAAATTAAGGAACCAGTGCTAAAGTGCATAGAAATTAATGATACTCATAGAGTTGTAATGATTTCAAAACAATTAATACATTTAAAATACACGGTTTTAAGTAAGTGGCTCAATATAAAATTAACCGATATCTAAGTGAACTAATAAACCGACTGACGAGACCCTAGCAACTTTGAGGCAATATAGAGTAAATTAAGACATAAAAATTGTAGACGGAAAAGCAAATCTCGATACCACGATAGACCGGGTCAAATGGAAAAACTTAGAAGCTGCAATAGGTCTAAACGGCAAGTAAAGCAAAATGATCGCAAAACAATACTAAAAAAGTTTAAAGATAAATTGAGGGGTAACCAAAAAAAAAAACGATACGTTAAAATAAATAAATAAACTCACATTGGATCAGCAATAAGGACACCAATAAAAGGGACAATTTGGGTGTCTTCATTCTGCGGTAATAAACGCCGAATTCGAAAAAACAATGTCGATGAGATTCAAACGTACTTGTTACGGGTAGTGTGAACGTACGTATTCGACGTAGTCATAAGACAAAACCAATTATTCGACACACTTCAACTGTAATAATAATTGTTTAATTTGTTTACTAATTTATTACATTTAACAATTATTGTTACGTCGATTGTGATAGCGCGTTGAAATTATACTTACACTCGTCAATCACACACTTGACGGATGCACTTTAATCAAACGTAAGACGATTTTAAAATAGCTCAAACGTTCAAATCAGTTTCTTTATAGTTCAACACTGTTACAGACACTGTTGGTTTCTCGTCAAATGGTTTATTATTTCGGAAGTATGAGTCGCTTTCTGTTGCAGTTACACGATCGATTAAGTATAATTATTAAATCGTATAATTATATATTTATATATAGATCCAAAATGTGGTATTAAGTATTTCAATATTTTATAATTGTATGTATATAGTATATGTTGAAATAGTTAGGCTCTGAATAAGGAATCCCAAAATTTATTTTTTATTACTCATTTTTTTTTTTTTTTTTTGCATATATATTTAAAATTCCCCCCCTCCCCCCGTTCATGGCATCTGTATCTGCCCTTACATCCGGGTCTACGCGTCCACTTTTCAAATTGATTCAATTCATCAAACCAACTATGGCGATTGCTGCACGCAAATGTTGACGTAACACACCTACGAAGAAATTGCTTTATTCGTTAAAGCTGCTACCTGCGAGAAGGGACCGTCGCACCAGCCGTGTTATGTGTATTTATTATTATGTAAAACAACTGGTTATAGTCAGTGATTGAATGAGGAACTTCTTATTTATGATAAAATTAAGAATCCTCTAAAATTTTCACGAAAAACGTTTTTCATCTCTCACAAAACTAAACTGTACACAAACACTTTCTTAACAATTCTGCTGCTCTGTCATGATATTTATGAACAAATTTATATACAAAACAAAACGTGAACAGGTTTATAAATAAAATAATTATTAAAAAGATTTTATTTATTTTATTTTATTGTATTTCGGTTTTCTTTTTTTTTTTTTTTTGGTTCCCAAAGATTTACCGCGTTCTCAGACAGTAAAATTTGCTGCCCCTCCTTGCCTCCGTTAAATGTGGAATTGCCAAGGAGTAATGTAATTATTTTTAACCAATTTTAATTGTCAATGAATCTAAAACATCCTCGATTACTATTAAGAAATACGACATTTGACGATTCATTTGTATTTTTATATTTGTCGTAAAAAAATAGTTTATTATTTTTGGTATAAAATAGAATATTCATCCAGCTTGATCATAGCATTCAGCAATTTCTTCTTGGAATGTCCGCATTGTTCTGAAACAGAAAGATCAACTGTTGTTATATGATAACTAAATATAAATTCCAAAATTGAGTTTAATGTTAAATCAAATACGAGTATGTAATTTGGACTTTTTAAAATAACAAACATATAGAAAATGTATATTTTTGTAGTGATTAAGAATTATGACTTTTTATAGATTGTTATTTGTTTCAGTAGTAAACTTTTATTTTTTATTTTTTACATAAATTAAGTCAAATTTGTATAATATGAACCATGCATTTGTCTAGATTTTCTTCTTGCTATCAAATAGTTCAATTTGGAATTATTATTTTTAATTTCTAATCTTTATGGCCGATTATACGTGTATTCTTTATTTCAACGGATCTAAATATATGAGATTTAAAAGAAAAATATAAGTAGTGCATGGTATTAAAATAATTAATAATTTTCTTTTTAAATATACGTTGGATTATGTCATTAGAATCGAAAAAAACACTTTTTTCAAACGAAGTTCCGGTTCTTTTAAATTTTAATTAAAGATTTATTAAATGTTATGTTTCCATAATTATACCAAGGTTCCGGTTCCAGAACTGTTTCTTTTTGACTCGGTTCCAGTCCTTGCAACTAGCCAAACTGTCCTGGTATCTGAGACAGACCGCGGGTATGGATACTTGGTAAATGTTAAAATCATTTTTAAGATTATTTTACAGTTTAGTACTTCATTGTTGTATTATTTCACGTTGAAGTGTTGGACACATCGAGAAATACCAATATATTAGCAATCCCTTCGGTCGGCTATCATCGCCGGGATATTATCGCGGGTAAAATTGACTTACGTAATAGGTGTACCGTTGAGCACTGATCCAATCCAATAACTCTCTTCGGATACTGAACCGAACAGTGTACCTTTAGATTTAACGGCGTACAGACGATCGTCGCACACTAGAGGACATCCGAGACTCTCCATCTGAAACGTACAGAGCAAAATCAGCAAAATACGCCAACAAAATACATCATCTCGTTGTGACTTGTGTAATTGACATTCTATAACTAGGGTTGGGATTTCAATACTCTAAAAAATCGTTTAAAATGCATTTTGAAAAAAAAAAAATCAAAAACACTTTAAAAATCCTGAAAAATTTGCTATAAAAATGTATTGAAATAACTATTTATTACAGTTTAAAAACGACATTATAAACATCATGTAACCAAACATATTAAATTTTATATATTTAACATAATAATAATAATAATGAAATTAATTTATTTAATATTTATTTTCGATTTAATTATATTAAAATTAAATTTATTTTAAATCTCTCTGTTGCTCGGTAAAATGATGGATATATATATATATATATATCGACTACGCCGAAAAGGTCTTTTTACACACTTTTCTTTGATTCACTGTCACGTATATTTGTCATTCTGTCTGTCTGTCTGTCTGTAATAAAATCTCTCGAATTGATTTTCACCCACTTTCAAATTTCGGTACAATTTGAAATTTTGCACACGTATTGAGAATTAATATAATATGGTGCAAACGAAAGTACGTTTCGATCAATAGTTGTTTTTGAATGGAGTCAAAATTGACTCCAAACCGCGTGCCAGAAACGCCCCAAAGTAAACATTTTTATTACTCTGTGGTCTAATTTTGTTACCTATTTATTATCACTTGTGATTAATGATAATATGATAATTTTCTACCCACTATAGATAATACATTGATCTAAATTCGTTATAATATTATGTACTAAATAAACACAGTTTTTCATTCTTTAATCTATTTAATTTTTATCCTACAATCACTCACAATGTTATTATCTAATTTATGTTATTTACAGCCTAATATTGTTCAAAATTCAATAAAAAAAAAAAAAAGACAGTTCTTTGAAATCAGTTATTTTTATTTTGATATCACTATTATTTGGTTATAACCAAAAATATGGTGGTGTCTTTGGGACTCGAATTTTCGCACGCTACCTCATATGCAATTTACACTCGTATATCCTATCCATTATAAATTTATGTATCATCCATGTTTTATATTATACTTACTTGTTCTGTTTCAATCATCTCGTCGTCCTCCATGGCGCAGTAATACATCACTCGTTGCTTAAACAATTCACTATTATTACATTTTAGTGGTTCGGTAATGTTCACAAGCATGGAATCCAAAGTGTTGTTCTGAAAAATTTAAAAGCGCCTCAATGTATTATGTATAAATGAAAAGGATTTTTGTAAAATATTCACACATTTTCCATTATGACAGCGGCAATTACTGATTACGTACGGGGGTTACAGTATCTCATATCATTGTATGCTGCAGTGGAGTCCTCCCTCCCACCAAGCGACTAAGGAACCAACAATATTTAATCCGACCTCTTTAAATTTACAAAAAAAAAATTAATTAATTAATATTAATAATTTAAAATAGGCATTTGTCGAATAGTCGTCGTCGTTGTCAGATAAATTGGCATCATCCATCCGGGCAATGTTTTTCACCAAATATTTCCAAACAATGTCCCTCCCTTACTACCTAATACATACCACCACCTCCACGTGCTGCGTACATGCACAATCCCTTATTATTTCAGTGTTTTAATGGAAGAGTCTAATTTTATTAGGGTAGGATTTATTTTTCTCGTGATTTCGATCGGAGGTCGATCAATATCTTATATAGTTAAAATAATTGGAATAAATGTGCTTTTTTTTACAATTTTTTTCATCAATTATTTACACAATTTTAAACGTTTTTATAAAAATAAATCGGAAATATAACGTAGATAAAAACGCTTTTTCAAACTTGTCGTATAGCGTCCTACAGAAATATATAACATATTTTATAAGTAATAAAAACTTGAGCCCTGAGAGATTTTCCTGCTCAACTATAACGTGAGTAAGTAATGTGAAACCTAGGACCATGGACTAACTAAGTGGGCGCTAAGCAAAGCTTTTACAAAAAAATGTGCGAGAACACGTTACTATTTTTAAAAACTAAACGATAACATAATTTTCTATTCAATATTTTAATATTCAGCAATAATCTAAACGTAAAAATATGTAATCAGATCTTATCAAATGAGATTCAAAAAAAAAAGCCGGACATACTTCGCACGATGGGTGTACTTCGCACGACGGGTGGTATTCTTTTGACGGGCGTATTAAATTTTAAAGAAACGATTCTGAACGAAGGAAGAGTTTTGGGAGAGCGAGATTATTTTTTTATTCTATGTTGACGTTTTTATTTTAAACACGCTTTTTCATATAATTACAACTAACGAAGTATCAAAATATTGTTATTGTGCAGTTATAATGCATTGGTAGACACGTATTTGTTTAATGATATTATCAAATCTGACCAATACTAGTATATTTGGTAGATACTGAGTAAATATCATCAATTGGTTTAGGTTTTAAGATCATCATTTTTGGATTTATTGTCAAATTACCAAAATCAATTTCGTAAAATTATATAAGTATATTTTACAGGTATTCAAAATAAAATTTGATCACCCAAATGGGTGAGCGGGTCTTGAGCTCCCTAGCCTCACACCGCGTTCAACAAAACTACGTAATATTCATTATTATGCGAATAATATTGACTTACTTATAATAATCATCGGCAACGCCGTCAACACAAAAAGTAGACATATCTTCATTTTATAACAATAATAATTTTTTCGTTCACTAGAAATTCAAAAAGTCGACTCGATAACGGCCAATATCGCGATCATTGTTTGTGTTTATTCATTACATCGTACATGTAATCTTGAAATGTGACTAACGCCGATTCAATTGCACAACAACACGTTAATTTATTCAATAATTACTGAACAGTTATAATTAATGAAAATGTCGATTATAACTATACTCGCAATAAGCGTTTACTATATCTATGCCTTTACGATTCTTTAATTAATATGTATTTACGATGTTAATAAATTAACACGACGTGTTATGGTTTATAATACTAAATAAATATTTAGTATTATAAGATTTCATTTAAATTTACAAAAAAATCTATCCTGATCTGCACGTAGTAATTAGTAAATTAGCGGTGAATTATACTCTGCATGGTTAGGTTAGGTGCAGTCCGGTCCGGTTCTAATGTATAAAAAGAGTTTAAGGATCGGTCCAGTTCAGCTCAATTTTACCGCCCCCCTCCCGCTAACTTCTTGGTAGTCTTTACAACCTCAGACCTTCCCTCTCCACCCTCAATTAACAAAAAATGTGCCTTTTGCTTATTTCGAATAACATTTTAAAATGTATATTCTAGAGTTTAACAGTATATAATATTTCAGTGTTTTATTCAATTAAAAGATTATTCCAAATAAATTTTAGTAAAATAGTAAAAGTTATATTATGTTATGCAAGTTATATATATTATGTTAAAATGTCTTACTTTTTCATTCGTAGATATAAATAGCCAACGGCTAGAAATGTCTTATTCTATGTAATAAAAAAAAAAAATTTGAACGAGTCAGATAAGAAGATAGTTAAATGAATATATTTTTATATAATTAGAAATGATTTTTTTTTTTAAAAACTCTAAAATGTTGGCACCCCTCAAATCATGACGCCCGGGACATTTTGACCCCCCTTAAATGCGCCACTGGTTATAGTGATAAATCGTAAACTTTTTTTAAAATGTTTAATATTTTTTTAACAATTTACCCCGAGGGAACTGATCGCCCATTACGTTCTCAGTACCGCGGTATACCGTCATCGTTTATTCATTAAAATAAAAACATATATATATATTATATATGTGTCATCGTGTCAAATGACTACGGCGGGTCATGTACAATTAAAATTCAAAAATGCACCATAATATTATTATTTATTGTTCATTCATCAATAGTGTCACTTTCTATTTGTGACTCTCATTTTTCTTCTTTTTAAAAAAAAAAAATATTCGGCACTCGGCACATCATGTCCACGAAGACTATGTTTTCAAAAGCCTCCCGAATGTCAATGTCAGCACTCTGAGTGGTTCCAGAGCGGAACAAATATAATAAAAAAAAAAACATTAAACAAGGCGAAAAGCAAATCTAAAGTGTTTATTTTACATTTTAATGTAGTCGAAATTCAACGGTAAACAATAGAGACTTAAACGACTAACACGTTTCAAACGGAACAAAACCGAATACAATAACTAGTGTTATGCACTAACAATTTCTAAACTACGAAAATCCAAACAGTCGATACGATTCGTGTGATTTAATTATTTAACGAATATAACTACTTGAATCGAGGAGTTTTCAAACAAAAACTTAACAGTTTAGTAAGTCGAATTAAATAACGTTAAATAGATGATTAACTTGGTATAAATTATTTGAGAAAACATACATTTCTTAACTGCGCCATACGCACTATCGTAACTATTGCAACTACATGGGTTTTTAGATTCTATTTAATGTTGATATTAATTAACTTGGTAACTATATTATGCTGTTTTGTTAATACGCTATATCTATAGTAGCGGAGGCGCCAGAATTTTATATTAAAGAGGAGAGAATGGCATTTATTTGTAAGAAGGACCGTTATCGTTTATAATGACCTAAATATTTTAATTAAATCTATAACAACAATATTATTGCACACTAATGACCAGGGATGTGAATTTAATGCATTTGCATGTTTTTTCTTCTGCTAATTCGTATAAGAAAATGGGCTCGACCAAAATATGTTTTGTGTTTATTATAGTTCGAATTCGAATTCAAATTTGCCGTAGTTTTGCGTATGTTTTAATGGGTTAGAGCGTATAAATTTGTAACGCGTTAAAGTTAAAATTAAAATAATAATTGTATTATTGGGGAAAAAATAAATAAAATTTTAGTACTTTTTTCGACGTGAGCTATTTAACGGTTTTTAGGTGCATTAAATCCACAGCCCCGCAAATAACATACAACCGGAATTTTTACAGTTTTTATAGGCAACTTAGAATACTAAATAAAATACTACCAAATCATATTATGTAGGGTAGTGATGCTGAGACAATTTTAAAAAATTTAACCAACTCTAGCGCCGCCACTAATCTACCTAATACCTAATCGTCTACTTTAACAATAATAATAATAATAAATTAATCGTTGTTCGATAATAATAATAATAATAATAATAATAATGGTAATTATAATAATAATAATAATAATAACTGACTGGTTTTTGCTTTTACAAATAAAATCCGACAGTATATCCCGGTATTTCTTCTCAAATCCTTTTTACTTCGTGGACGAGGACGACGACGATTTTTCCGGTGACTTCTCGGGTGACTTCTCCGGAGAAATTCCACCGAACGCCATGCCTTTCGACAACATGTTGCTGATACTCTCCATCTCCTCTTCTCCCGCGTGTATTTTCTTCAGCGCGTTGGTCACGATGCACAAGTCGCCCCGGAGTTCCGAGACCAATGCCACTATTTTGTCCGTGTTGCTCAGAATCTCTACGCTATGCGTGTACGGGTTGTAACGCACGCCAAACGGTTTTTTAATGCTTCCAGCGAATTCTCTGGAATCAAAAAAGGACAAACTTAAAGCCATCGGGTTCGCTGACACTATACGGTAACACAGCTCTCCTAAAGAGAAAAGCAGAATACCAAAAAAAAAAATAAAATATTTTTCACCTCGAAATAATCATATTTTATCAACTTTTTTCACGTTTTATGAGAAATTGACATTGATTTTTTAAGAGATTTATTACTAAATTACTACATTACTATATTACTACATTAAATTTAGTATAGTAATACACAACTAAATAAATGAATAGAATAAAATAAAGTACCTAAAAAAATTCGCAGTATATAAATGACGTACCTATACTACTTTATAATCTAGAATACAGACAACATACTACAATTTTCTTAGTTTTGGATAATAAAATAATTATGTTGATTCTACATTTTGAAATAACTTTTAAGGACATTTTCAATGGTTTTTTCTGCGTTTCACCTTAATAAAAAAACGCACAATTTGCTATTTAATAGGAATAACAAATAATCTAATTTATATAAATTTGGATTTTATTGCCTTCATCTAAAAATTAATAAAATTGTATTAAATAAAATTATTCCACCAATATAAGACGGACATACTAAATAATAGTTATTATTAATTAATGATTATTTAATTTAAGCTATTATTTTCCTACGAAAGTCTAAAATTCACTGAATATCTAAAAATATTTATCGCTTCTTAGATTGTGAATTGTCCTAAATCTTTATAATCGTGGGTCACATTAAAAGACAAAGAAATTAATTTGTATTCAACTGTAATTTAATTTTAGAAAAAAAAAAGAGAATTTTAAAAGCTCACTTGGTAAAATAATCCCAGCGTTTTATTTTAATCAAATATTGCATTCCCACCCATTGAAAATCCTGCTCGCCCCATAATATTCTATTTTTAAGAGAACGTTGATTGAGATAGACGTTTGTAAAATAATGAAGCTCGAACATAAATCCGAAAATACCGCTAGTGGGGAAAATTTACGAATCAATCCCACGCCGAATGGAATACGCCGACGTTTTGGCATCGCACCGCGCAAGGGCGGTACGTTTAATTACGTTAACACGTAAGTTAATATAGAACTGACAATTGCTATTCAATCGAGTTCATTAAAGGAATGATCGAGTTTTCAATTTTCACCAGCCTTTAAATTTTCGTTTCAACGGTTTATTCGACTTACTCGTGTTACGAAATCATACAAAAAGTCAAACAAAAGTTTCTATTATAAAAAAAAAAGTGTGTACTTTGCTCGTCAGGGTGTTCTTCGCACGTCAAGTGGGATTATCTTGACGGGTGTATTGAATTTTAAAGAAACGATAAATCATTTCTTCAATAAAACGATTCTGAACGAAGAAAGTTAGTAATATAAAAAATAAATGAGAAAAAAAATATTAGAAAAATGTCCAAAATTTTTTTTTCACATTTCCAAAATTTTCTTGCGCTGAAATCTTTCTTATATTATTTTCTATCTATGTTTAAATTTTCATATAGTTTGGATCAAAAAATGATGGTTTTCGATTCGTTTTTGTCAAATTTCGTGTAGTTTTTTCCAAAAAAAAAAAAAATTGAAAAATTGAGAAATTCAATAAATGACCTCTCTAAAGTACCATCTAGAGGCAAATCCTGTTTCAAAAAGTTACTGATCGAAACTTTTGGACAAGTATTACCATACGAAAAGTTGTACACAGAAAAAAAAATTTAAAAAAAAATAAATATCATTGTTAAAAACACTAGCTTCTTCACTTCGTTCAGAATCTAAAATTAGAAAAATTAATCTTTTCCATTTAAATCACCTCATTTTTTCCTTCGCCTCTTCAAATGTATCGGTATAGTAGTACGCGTTTTGGTACGAAGTTATGATGCATTCTTGATGGCACGTGACGTCCGGATCGAACCGTTGAATTTTCTCTTTGGTTTCAATGGAATGCCGTAGTTCCGCCACCGAACTCAACAATCCAGCTCCGTAGACTTTCAGCTCGTTGTCTTGTTTGCACATTCCGAATTCCACGGTAAAGAAGTACAGCTGTTCGAGAAGACAATTTTCCGGATTAAAATCACATTAAAGAAGTATTAAGAACTATCATACGAGATACGACATGTTCTATACTTGAGTATTATATTATAATAATGTAGACATTATATAAATCACAGCCCCCTCTCCCCCATCCTAGCGTGCGAATAAAAACAATACCTGGCCAATTTTTTTTGTAATTTTTCTGATAAATCTGATACAGTCTGATTAAATATAATATTTTTCTCTATATCATCACCAAAACGGCAATATCCTAATTTTCCCAATGAGATTATAAACAATAGACACGAAAAATAGTATTTCCGTTGAAAAAGGCTACATTTTAGTTACACACTTCCTTTTTCATTAGCAAAATTTAATAAAAAGGAAACGTAACTACGGAACAATTTCGTAGATACTACTTTATGCGTAAATATTTTTCCTGGGGAAAAAAGGCATAACTTAAGCCTGATATCAAAATACGTCACTGATTGTTAAAACATTGTTTCTATTAACACAAATTGTTTTAAACGTTAATTGGCTCCATTGAAAAAATTTTAAAATGCACTTACTGTCCTTTTTTGAGACAGAAAAATAAACTCGTCGGCAACTCTTTAATAGGTAGTATTGTATGGCAAAAACGAATATTGAGCAATTGAAGATCTTGGAACCACATATATCCTTTTTTCCAAAATTTTTCAATAGACAAAAAAAATGTTTTAAATTCCGAAAAAAAAAAACGAAATTTTTGAAGAGTGTTATGTTTTAATTTTGAGTAAATATAAGATATAATGAAGTTAGAAAAGCTTATTTTGCCTAAAAAATGAAATATCTGGTTATTACCCCCCCAAGTTCTTCAATATCAGTCACGAGTGACGTTTGCGGCACGAGCTGTAGACGAGGGAATCCGTCCTCTGAACGGAAAAAGATCACTTTTCATAGCATCTACTCTCGCGCTGAAGAGTAAACTTTTAGTCCAAGCGTGACAAAAAAAACATTTTGATTACAGCTAAAGAATCCTTAAATTTAAACACTTTAATGAGATAATGACATCTAATGGAAAGCATAAATTTTAAATTGAATATAGAATTATTACAGTTGGGGTTTTGGGAGTTCTAAAGCCCCCCTATGACTCCCTAGTTGATTCTCCACGTCCGCCTCAACATAGGTGCACACCCCTATAGCTTACCGTCGCCAGTTTTTTTATGTCCTCGTCGCTCGCTCCCAACGAGGTCAGTCCCAGTTCCTGCGAGTATTGCGCGAACATAGGACTGGCCAACAGCGGCATGTGTCCCAGCAACTCGTGACAACAATCCGGCTCCGGCGTGTAGAATGGATCGGACGAATGGCGGATGTACTGCGTGCAGTGGAACACGCGGAACGCCAAGCCGGACAGGAAATCCCTGGGTGACAAGTACCCGGCCACCGGTCGTAACTGGAATCCGGTTTTGCCTGAAATTCGCGTCGTTTTTTGCGTGATAATAATATTCTTATAATTAATCTTTTATATTAACCAGGGCCGCGTATGAGGTAGATGTAAATGCCACACAGTGGAGCTTTTCAATCAAAACCCCGGATATTTACCGAATATTAAATTTTTATTTATTTTTTATTATTTTTTTTTTTTTTTTTTTTTTTTAATTTATAAATATTTGCTTTTTGTATTATATTATTATTAAAAAAATTGTTGTTTTCATTTATGATAATTGATTGCACATTATTTTAATTTGAAATTATTTATAATTGATTATGTTTCATAATGTTAAAGATTCTGAGATTTGAATTATATACTATAAGTAGTCAGCTATGAAAATGATAGAAAAATCGTATCCACCAAGATCCAAATTTAAGAGTTATCTATATATAAAAAAAACATATAAACGTAAAAACAGATTCTAAATAGTGGGATTTTG
Organism: Stegophylla sp. TES_Ste_2020; assembly: GCA_025469315.1. Lineage (NCBI taxonomy): Eukaryota > Metazoa > Arthropoda > Insecta > Hemiptera > Aphididae > Stegophylla > Stegophylla sp. TES_Ste_2020. Next base: position 24,498 of record JAIPRM010000553.1, read on the forward strand.
TCCAACTTTTTAAAGCGTAAAATTAACGTGACGGACCTAATGCTTATCTATTGATCAATAATAATGATAATATTATATACTGTGAGTTATCTTAATCGTTAAATCGAATATAACATGTCAGTTATATGGTATTCCAATGCATATTTCAATCATTTTTATGCACCCCCCCCCCCATTCGAACGCTAGTCTGGTTGTCCCCGGGAGGTCAAAGTAACGACTAACGACGGACTCACGTTGCAGAAATTTGTTAACGTCTTGCAGTTGTGGAATGTTGTCCTCACGATAACCGCAGTACTTAACCAGTTCCGGCCAGTTTTCCAAGAATTCCTTGCACGCGTGCTTCACGTACAATTTGTGCAGTTCACGCATCACGGTTCCCCTGCAGCGTGAGACAAAATAAAATGAACAACAAAAAAGTTAAATAGAAACGACGTAAGTTCCTACATGAGACACATCAGGTAAAATAAAAATACATAATATTATGTTAGTTCCTACACGACCGAAAAAATTATACATGTTAGTTTCTACATAATCGAAAAAAACGGTGTCCGGACACGTTGTCGCAGAAAATTGAACTTGGGACAGTTTAACGTGGACAACTGAAATTAAACACATGTAATTTTGATTACAAATAAATTTTGGCACTTGAACAATTTAATTCAATCAAGTTCGTCACAGAACCAACATTAAAATATATAAAATAAAATGTATTTATTTCCGTGATATTTTATAATTTTCGTGTAATTTATATATTATTTATGAACATTTAAAAAATATAATAAATTTCCCAAAATTTTTAACTTACGTATTTAATATCATTTTGTTTTTTTCGTGCACAATTTAATGTATTATTTCAAATTATCATTTACAATTGACATTTAAGATACATCCAAGCTCAAGCCATTTCGCTTATTTATATAAATTTAATTTGTTTATGGACATATAAAAAAATAAATAAAAATCTTATACAAGTTTTATTGTTTTAATTTAAATTATTCGAGTGACAAATTTTTCTCACGTCTAAACGTCTGTGCGTTCATCAACTGTCCATACACCTAATTTTTCGCACCCAATTGTCTGTGTGGTGAGTGACTGCGCTCAACTGTCCTAGATCAATTGACATATGCATCTTCTGATAGAATATAAATGACAAATGCGTTTTCATTTGATTTCTTTATCATCGAGTAAAGCAAACCGAAGCAAAGATAAGTGTAGGGAAGTAAAGTAAAATAAAGTATAAAAAAGAAAGCCAGGCATACTACTTCACAGTTCACACCATGGGTATTCTTCGCTCCTCGGGGGATCAGATACACTCGAGGTGGGTTTGTTGAAAATAACGACTATTACTGTTCTTTGTATTATTAAAATACTTTTTCATTCGCGTAAGCACTGACATATTATTTTTTCAGCCCTCTCGTATTAGAGGAGCTCACTACTTTCCCAATAACGATTATTAAAAAAAAAAAAAAAAACGATGGAAAACACGCACGGCGATGTGATAGAACTCGCGAAAAACGCGTTCGTCAACGTAGTAGGAGGAGGAGAAGGAGGTCCGAAGGATGACGTAGGGTATCGTCATTATTGTATCGGTCATATTATTTCGAAAAAAGTGCACGCGCGCGCGCGTGTCTTTATTGGCGTCGTTTTCGCGTCGTGTATGTCTCGTATACACTTTTAACAAATCGATCTCACCGACGAAACGATACGGTATTATAATAATAATAATAATAATAATAATATTGTTTCTGACATGACGATTATTAACGATGGAGTTTCACATGCAGACTGCCTTGCCGTCCACTCCTTGTATAGAATTGAATTCACTTCATTACGCATTGACAGTTTTGATTCTATTATTATTATTCTTACTAATATTATTACTTCCCGTATTCATAAAACGCGCGTGTTCGTATGTAGACATTACACATAAACACAGAGTTACACACACTATCGGTTCGGTTTTCGCAGCATTTAATACACAAGTTTATTATACGATATATCATTATGCTCGGGCGACGGATATGCTGTTGATAACTCGATCATACACCGACAGCAACTACGTCATAAAGTAATCTCTGTACTGCGTTTCCAATCCGGTTAAGTCCATCGGGTGTGCTGAAGGTGGTTGGCAAAATTTTTTTTTTAATTGAATTGAAAGAGACAGTCATTTAAAAGTTTAAAAAAAATAAATGAAACTTTTTGTGTAGCATATTGGGGATAAATCTCCCAAGTAGGCTATTACAGTTTTCCCTCTTCTCACGTATACAATGGAAAATGTATTCAAATAAATTACTTTGAATCTTTTACACAACACATATAGGTTATGTCACATAGAGATATTAAAAATGCATATTCTCAGAAATAAAAAAGTCAAATATCAGTTGATCTATAGAATTTAGTAAACTTTAGACTTTCATCAGTATAATATATTATATTCTTATTTATTCATTCTACAACATTTGTAGTAGATCTCCATTCATGCGAAACACGCTTTGTCTAAATGGTAATTTTTATACTTACCTATAGTAATATTATTAGACACCAATTAAAAATACTTAGTATTTTAATATTCAAAATAATAAAAACAACACTAGTAGGTGTTGAATCGTTGAGAAAACAGACGAAAACAAATAAAAACGTACTACCGTTCTCGCACGATTTTTTACGACTGATTTTAAATTTACTCGGCAAAAAATTGAACTACGAATACGTACCAAGTCTTGATTTCTTCCGGCGTATACTGGACTCGTGGTATTGCCTGTCCGCTGAAACATCAACACTACAGTAAATAGGTCTGTAGGGAGGGGGGGAGGATATTCTATACCAGATAACAATGAAGTTTTTTTTGAATAATTTTTATAGACTAGGCTTTGCTTTAAACCGAAGGTGATTAACCTTTTTTACCGAGGGCCATAAAAACACAAAACGTTTCTTGATGGGCCAAGAATTTAAAATTAATAGAATATTAGTACTACAGACATTGTTAAACATAATATAGTTAAATTACGTTTTGTATTGTATAATGTATACCGGGCATTCCAGTATGATTTGACAAATGCAATAACTTTTGTTCTATTAATAAATTTTAACTTTTTTTTTTTTTGAAAATTATTACTGCAGTAATAACGCATACATTTTTTTTCCTAGATAACATAATAATAATAATAATATTTACTTATAAAATATCTAATTAGTTATTAAGTCTTAATAATTATAAAATATAAATTTTAAAAATGTATACATGTTTTGAGAGCGTTTTTAGATGTATTAATTTTTTTAAATAACTACTATGAAAGTTATTTTTAGTTTTAGAATAATTAGTTTAATTGATAATTCGAGATATGTAAAGAGCAAACTGACAAACATTCGAGAAAACAATAATTTTAAAATTTTGTTTTTGAAATAGACGGAAGATCGACAATCTCCAATATAATTGTAAATGAGTTTCAACATTTTTGAATCTATGTTATAAGTATTTTTGAATAAAACTATTAAATCGCTGAAATGTCTTAAAAATAAAATGCAAGATATTTATTTATTTAAAAAAATGTAATTTAATTCTTTCACGGGTCAAATTTTGTCCACGCGCCGTAGTTGATAACACCTGTTTTAAACTTAATTGTCTTAATTTCATCGAAATTCAAAAAATACGTGTAATTCACATAACAAGTGTTTGTAATTATATTTATGGGTTTCAAAAAAAAAATTCCGTTAGCTACTACGTACTCCCTCACTAACCTTTACCCGACACAAGACATGAAACGTACTCAAACAACTAAAACCTAACGTGATCCGCACAACAGCTTTTTAGTATGCTTTAAGTTAAAATAAAATATTTCCAATGTAAATGTGCAGTTTGCTTTGACGATTAGAACATTCGACGCTTTTTATTCTAACGTAAAAACAAGTAAAAACACGAGAATAAAAATAATATTATTCTCTACTCGTCTTTGACGGGATTTGTAGCGCAACAAGAATTTTTTCAAAGGGTCCATACCTTTTTTTTTTTTTAACGTAGGCATAAGAGTTTATATGTAGGTATATTTCATTATTCTAAAAATTATATAAATAAAATTGAAGTCTTCAATATGGCCTAAAGAGGAGAGCCCGGACTCAGGGCGCCCCAACCCCCTTGGTTGCACTAGTACGGGTACAACCAGTTATAAACATCGATAGCTATTACGCTTTTATGTTTTTCGTGCACACTTACTATTTATAAGAGTTGGCTATGTTCGCGAATTCCACACGTCTCTTACGGTACACCGGGTCTTTGAATCCCTGCACAGAAAACGGTACAGATAATATTAATTAAACGTTATAGCCCCGACGTAGCGACGAGCTCTCGTCGTTAATCCGTCTCGAGCACGTGATCGCCACTCACCGGATGATCGGCGTCCAACTCAGTTCCGTACATGAGCACTCTCTGGGCTAGATCTAGATCGGAAATCTTCTTCGGGAACCACGGGATCTCGAACTCGGAAAAATCTGTAACAACGACAAAATGTGTGCCATGTTGAGAACGTATCGTTCTACCCCTTTCCCGGTGGACTTTTATGTTTAAACCACTGCATGTATCACTGGGGCGGACCCCACCCGATCGAGGAGTACGTTTGGTACTACTGAGGAAATTTATTTTTAGTAACGGGGAACAATCATTTTATTACTGTGAAAAATATTGTTATTTTAAAAAAATTATCACATTAATTCGGGGATCTCCAAACTTTTGTATCAAAGGCCACATAAAATACCAAAAGCTCTTAGTGAGCCAAAATGTATGAACACATAAAATTTTTAATACACAAACAATACATAAACTTATAAATATTTGAATATTTTTAGATTCTTTACTGTCTTTTGGGGGGTTGCGGGTCGGTTAAACATTTATCGCGGACCGCAGTTTGGAAACTCCAACTTTAATAACGTATAAGTATGTTTATTTATCGGTTACAATAACAAATAATTTAAATTAAAAAATATTATTTTAAAATTACAAATTAGGTAATTTGCTTTCTTATCCCCATTACAAGTGAACTGAAAAATTATGAATGTAAGTTATCTTCACTATAATGGTTGATTGCAGACCGAACCAAATCAATTAGACATCTAAGGATAGAAAACTACAAGTGCTACAAATGATTTTTAAGCAGGAAATCTAAAAGTCACTCAAATAACGCTTATGTATTTAACTTATATAACGAAAAAACTTTTTCCTACCTCCAAATAATCATTTCAGTGACGCCAGGCTTTAAACGGTACGCCATAAAACTCTAGAACTCTGAAGTTGTCATACTACCATGTTTTATTTCCGGTTAAACAGATTTATTGCCGAGTAAACTGTATAAAAATAAACCTATTTCATTAAGTTGAGAGTGAAACAACAAAAGCTTTATGTTTGTTTGTTTTTTTTACGTGCCCAATAATTTTTCCAATAAATTGGAATATTTTATCATCATTTATGGATACTTACGATTTTTTATAATGAAAAATGCATAACAATTTAAAAGTAATTTTTAGAAAAAGATTATCACAGTAAAGTACTTAATTAATAATATTTAGAGTCATTTAGATTGATAATATATACTTAGATACGTTTCAAAAGCGTATAAATTCTGTATTTTAGAGTACTGCAGAAATGCAATTTTTCGTTAGTGTTGTATTGTTAATAATTTAATTTTTGTCACTGCGGCTCGAAATAAAATGTACTGTTAAAACATATTTTTTAAATCATATTTATCTGTTTTTAAAAAAAAAAAACAATAAATCTGCACGCGCGTTTTCAATACATTTTCAGATCATTAAGTTCTGAGCTCTAATTTTATTATATTACTATGCACTCTTACCGAAACTGGTGGCCGTCGACAATGGTGAAGGTGGCACCTCGACACCGCTTTCGTACGTAGCCAGATTTATTGCCGCCACCTCGCGCTTCAACATCCCCGTCAACTGCTCCATTTTTTTATTGTCACACTCCACGTCCACCAAAATTTCGAATTCCGAATTTCTACGCCGAGACGGTCTGGACTCGATGTGCAACACGTTTACGCCCAAATCCTGTAGAACACAGACAATACACAATCATATAATAGAATATTAGCACTACGGGTACATTCGCGGAAATATTTCGACATAAACGTAGGTGTGACCTAAAATAATGTACGTTTCGACAAACTCGAATACACTAAAAGAGTACCTTCCGTATATACTTATACGTAGAGATTATAACTTCGATTTATGTATTTTTTTATTTTTTTTTGTCGCTCAATACGACATTTAAGATCCTGAGTGGATCGAAGAAGCTAATGTTTTCACAATGACGATTATTTTTATTTTTTCTTCGCGAACACTTTTTCGTATAAAAATGCATTTCCTAATTTTTCCACCAGTTATAATAATAATGTAATAAATTAAAAATATAATAATGTACCATAAAAAATAATTATCGGAATAAATTAAATATCGAGATTGATTTGCGGTTACGATCGACGAAATGCCATCCTGAATTCTTAATATTGACTCTCTTATGAAAGACAAAAACTTCCAAAAATTGCATTGCGTTTTTTCAATTTTTACCTCTTGTTTTTGAGAATAAATACAATACACTTTATCTCTTAATAAAAATATAATTTTAGATTCTGAGTGGCGTGAAAATTTTAGAGTATTTAATTATTCTTATATTATATAAGTTATATGGAATTTGTCACGAATTACTGCAGAAATTATAATAAAACATGTACATTATATAGGTACTTATATATTATGATCGTCATACATATGTGTGTGTGTGTGTGTGTGTGTGTGTGTGTGTGTGTGTGTGTGTGTGTGTGTTTTTACTGTCTATTAGTGTTTGTGTTTAATTTTTTTACCTGTTTATTAAGTTAGTAGATCTCGAAATTTTTTGTACGAGTTGTTGGGCCACATAACCAAAAAAGTTGAAAATCACTGTTATATGCCACTAGAACATTTTTTTCCATTTTAGGTGTTTTGTTCCATTGCCAATTTGTTTAAAAGGATCAAATTACCCACAAAATGAAAAAAATAGTTCTATATGGGAAATAAAATGTTCCTTTGGTATATTTTGTTCCATTACTACTTATATTTTGTCAGAGGGACAAAATATCCTATTTTATTTATAATTATAAAATATTCTAGCACTGGTTTTATACGTTCCGTTTCGTCGATAGTCGATATTGATAAATAATTGTGGCCTCAACAGAAGATATGTTTTATAACATCATCACGGCACATGCATATTATATTTGTGATAAACAATCAGTAAACGATTTTCGAACTTTGATAATATCATTCTACTCACATTTTTTAACATTTTATAAAATAAATATTAACGGTGTTATCGGATAGTTTTACATGACGAACAAACTCTTTAAACTGTTTTATTTTTATAGTTATTTTCAGTTCGAATAAAATACGTCATTGTTATTAATTATATTGTATAGAGTCGAATTTACTATAATATTTGTGTAAGCCGTCTGAGTCTCAGACGACGGTAGTGAGTCAGACAGGGTTTGTTAATGTCAAATACACGAGATTCAATTAGGAACAGTGTCTGAATGTCTGATTTTCAGAATATCCCGAAGAGTGTCTGCGTTAGCAATTAAATCGAATTTAATCCCTGCAATAACAAATACTGCAATTAAACGTGTAATTTACTTACTTGAAATACTTGTAACGCTCGAGCGAGTCCGCCGACTTGATTCTTCAACGAGAATATCACAGAGTTCCTGGTATCGAATCTCGTCGGATCCGACCGTCCGTTCATCGCTCTCGGCTAAAATTTATTGTAATAATAGTAATAATAATTATTATTATAAGAAAAAGCCATTCGCCGATAGCGTTTTTAGCGCCTCATACCGTTTGAGCAGCTTCTCTTAGCGTCCAATCTTCGCCGGTCCTGTACAGCCAAAGACCTAAAAGACTTTTACCGGAGCCACTCATTTTTAACTCTTCGTCAACTAGAAAAATATAAGAAATATTTTACAGTCATTTATGAAATCACTACGTCCAATATAATAATCATACAATTTTTATGTGCACTGAAAATTCTCATTCTTATATCTCATTTTACAAGCAAACAAAGTTCACATATTATTACGTTATGACTTAAAAATAATAAGTCCTCAAACAATACCGAAGTTGGTGCAGATTGCAGCTGAAGATCTAAATATCGTTTTATTATGCCTTAATTTTTAATTTTTATTTCACTAGAAAACACTAGATTCTATATATCGATGACTTAATAGCCAAATATAATAAATCATGATATACATCATAATTGGTTTTATTTATATCCACTCAATAAATCTAGGTCCTCTCAACGATTTCGCCTATTATTATTAAGTCAAAATTTAGGAAAAACTATTCAAAATTTGATAAAAAAAAAAAAGCCTTAAAACTATTATTTTTTACTTTAATTCAAACTTTACAAAAATTTTAACATAGCCGTCGATATCGCGTACGCCGATTATAAATATCGGAAATAACCCTATCGCTTTCCGATAATATTTCACCCGTCCGTTTCGTCACGAGTATCTGCAAACATCATTATTTTTAGCCGATTTAAAATCCATTACGGCCGATTCAACACGCGCAAATGATCAATGATTATTATTACTACTATCTACATCATTCGCTTCTACACGTAGATGCCAGCCTACAGTTACAGCGGTGTATTTATGATTTCCTCGGTGGCGGGGATATGAAAAAATTATGTTTTTTGTCAGCCCAAGGGACTAAAATTGTGTGTAGTACGAAATATTGAGTGTGTGTTGTAAAAAATGAAAAAGTGTGAAGGGATTGCACTGTAACAATAGTTATTTAATTTTTGTCATTGCAATATTTTATAATTGATTCAAAAAATTCGTTGATTTTGTTTAAAAGATATCTGTAATAGAGTAAAATACATGGTCCTAGTAAATTTTTGATATAAAATTATTAATAAATTATTAAAAATCATAAAAAATTATTAATATTAGATTCCTAGTATACTCATACTGCTTTATGCAATTTATAGACCAACCTTACCAAATTTTAGAAATTCTTAATAAATTTAATTTCAAAATTGTATTTATTAGTGTTATTTTTTTGGAGGTGGGGGACGTCATTATACATATAATTAAAGTATTTTAATGTAGTAAAAAGTGTCGGAGACGAAGATCGAAAATATAAGCAATGTACAAGCACAAAGTATGTAGTACGAAAATTTAGATATTTTAGTCACTAGTCAGCCCTGTTTATTCAATAAGAAAAACAGTAATAGGTACACATTATAAATTATCGTACCTCTATAAAGTTAGTAATATAAGTGCCTTTAAAATATTGTTGATATGAATAATATCGTTTTAAAATATTATAACTTATATTATAGTATCGTCATCGATCTTTAGTTGATTTTAAATATCCGACATACGATAAGGAGTTCATAAAAGTAGTTTTAAAGAGGATCTGTGCTAAATTTAAAAACACAACATGTACTATACTATAGCCTGGTGAGGTCTGTTTTGGAATTTAAGTCCATGATTTGGAATTTGTCATAATTTAGTCAAATCGAAAATTTCAAAATACAGCAAAGGAATCTCATACATAATTTGTCTGCGTTCAAAATGTAATTTTTATATAATTTATGATATAATCAGTTACTAAACAAAAGTATTTTGATGTAGAATTCAAAAGTTAAAAGGTGTGACAGGCTGTCCTAAGTTTTTATAGCAAATTGATATTAAAGTTCCTGCATTTGTTTCAAGAAATAAAGTCGTTATTTATGTTCCATTTAAGTATAGAAATTATGTTAACGAGATTCCAATAAATGCTGTTTTGCCATAGTCTTATAACAAACTAATTAATTTGTATTTTTATTCTATTTCTAAATTAAAAATGGATGTGTTTAATGTGATTGTAATATGTTTTACCAATTTGTTGTATTAATTAATACTGTGTTATAGATTTATAATAATATTCTCTTAAGTTTTACTCCAATTGGATGTTAAATTATTAAATATTAATTATATAATAAAACAGAATTACATCATATGTCTACATTATTAAAATAAATGAGAAAAACTCAACAACGTTTGAACGCTGAGCAAGATATTATTCAATTTTTCGTTGTTTGAGGCAAAACAATATTGAGAGTAAAGAAAAATAACCCGTTTAAAGTAGTGCTGTGCCAATACAATTATCTTCGGAAACCAAAAATAAACCTACTGACCCGAGAACGTTTTTGATGTAAGAAAAAGTGTTTCCAGAGAAAAAAATGAAAATAGAAATATATGTAAAACTTCTATAGCTCTTTCACTTCACTTAGAATCTAAAATAATAAAATATGATTATAATTATAATTGATTTGATATTAATTTGCAGTCGTTTTATCGTCTATCGCTTTTTGTAAAAATCGAATAAATTTGTCATTTCATCATGAAATAGTGATGAAAAATAAAAATGATAAGGGAGGGGATCTATCCCCTCATATCCCCCCCGAAAATACGCCAATGTACAGTTATTTACGTGGTATTTACCTACAGTTGCATTGTATAAAAGAGCAACAGCGGTCCGTACGAATCGCGTCCCGTGAATCATTCATTTTTTTTCCGCGGAACTATAGGTACGACCGGTCAATATTCAACGAATATTGCGTCCGACATAAAAACATTATTTTCCTTCCCGTTTTATTATACAATTTACAATCTGAGGCCAGTGAACAGCATGTTATCATTTTAAATAATAAAAATGCTACGAACGAATTTACACGGCACTACGACTTCCAAAGTTTACCCCGTTTTTTCTCCCCGTTAATTGGTGCCGATTTTCAACTCTGAAATCAGAATTTTTTTTGTTTTTCCAACCCGAAGAAACCGTTTATTTACACCGTTTCGTTCCGAGGGGTTTAGGATTTATTTTGTAATCCATAAGATCCAACAGTTATTTTCAAGGGTGGAACTAAGGGGAGAAGACGGGGATTGATTGATCCCCGGGCGTAATATTTTAAAAGGCGTAATCTTTGGTTACACTTACGAGTAGACAAACGATTACAGTAGTTGGTGGACAGTTATTAAATAATTAAATATTAAAACTATTTTTTTAATCTAATATTAATAACAGTCTAATTATAGATAAACAATATTTAAAACCAATTTTAAAAATACAAAAAAAAATTTTAGAACCTTTTTTTTAAGTAAAATGTTCGTATATAAACTGAAGCTCCACTCAGAGTTATTTTATTGAAATAATTATTTATAAATTCTTTAAATTTAGCATACCCACCAAATCTCACCCGAGGAGCGAAGAATACCCATAGTGCGAATATGTCCGGTTTTTTTTTTTAATTTTGTTTCTATTAATGTGTTTAGAATTCAATAAATAAGTATGCTAATTATGAGAAAACAAATTGTAGGGATGGTTCTATGATGGGGCGTAATTTTAACATATTTTCCCCGGACATAAAATGTGTCCTAGTTCCACCTCTGGTTATTCTGTTTGTGTGGAATAAAGGTCGTAACTTCAAACCCCATAATCGGTGTGATATACCGATTAATCAGAACAAAATAAGTTAATTTTACGTTTGAAGTGTGCAATCATTTCAATTCACGAGCACTACGATGAAAAGACGCTGATTATACAACACGAAATTGAAATATTATCAGCACGATCATTCATTAGTATGACAAAAAAAAATAATAATAATAATAAATTACGTTTCCCACATTCTCTTTTATGTACCTAATTACACGCGCTTTGTTAATTTTCGAGTTAATTTATATTTTTTACGGTAACGATAAAAATATGAGTATTGAAAACAATATTATCTACATTTATTTTTTCAATATTCCATACGATTTTTATCGTTGATAAAATGATGATCTATGGTGTTTTTTTATTCCTATCATGCCAGTTCATAGATTTAGATTTTGAAATAAGTTATCGTTAAAATATATATATATGGTCGATTGAATATAAATGTCACATTTGTTCAACTACAGCCCCCCTTCCCCCACATTGGTCGTGTTTAAATAAAAATAAAATAATTTTTATATGAACTTTATCTTCAACTTTATTCGAATGTTCATGCGGCCAGAATGAAAGACCATATTTTCATATTTAGTGATAGGAAAAATTGAATAAAAAAATCAAATTGTTCAAATCACTGACAGTATGCCAAACCGCCAAGTATTAATCGCAAGCATATCTAAATGATAAACTAATCCAATGATAATAATATTGAATTATTGAAAATTTTACTACTTACTACAATTTTTTATTGTATTTCATTTGTAAGCCTCAAAGTTTATTTTATATTATTAATTACTAAAAAGCCGGATATACTTCACACTATGGGTATTCTCGGTCCTTGGGTGGGATTTGAAAGATGCGATAAATTTTAAAGAAACGATAATTCGTTTTTACAATAAAACGATTTTGAGTGAAGTTTCAATTTATATGAAACATTTTCGCTTAAAAATTGTAAAGATTATTAATATTACAACAAAAAAAATATATTTTGTACTCAGGAAAATAAAATATTTTATGAGAAAAAAGTGTTAGAAAAAAATTTCTAAACATTTGCACCAAAAAAATTCTTCAATTATTGGCTCTCTTATTAAATTTTCATAAAATTGAGATAAAAAAAAAAAGATAATTTTTACAGCGTTTTTGTCAAATTTTGGGTAGTTTTTTCCAAATTTTGAAAACACTACTGAGAATTTCAAAAACCGATCTCTCAAAAGTACCATCTAAAGGAGAATTTTGATTGGTTGAAACTTTTGGACAATTATTTTCATAGGCACAACTAGGAAGGAGCTTAGAAGGGCTAAGCCCCCTCAAAAGCATTCATATTTCAAACTTTTGATTGATATTCGAAATATTACAAACAAATTATGACCTGCTAAATAAGCATAAACAGTATTTACTGTGTCTGTACTTTATTACCAAAATTACCTATTGACTTAATGATATCATATCAAAGTCGTAAATGAAAACAAATTTCAATAGGGGGGGGAGGGAGACTCCAAAAAAATCTTTTTTTTTTTCTGCTTGTTAAGTTACATATTTTTATTTTATTGCAAATTATTTCCAAGTTTGGGGGGAGGGGTTGAATTTATCTCTAAAACTCTTAACATTTTTAAGTATGTAAACTATGGTTACGGATAATATTAAATTATAACTGAATTATCGTAAAAATATAACAATTTTTACAAAAAAATACTTGAGGGCCGATCGCGTGCTGGTGATCGACTCCTGTTTTAGATAATCGCAAAATTAGCGGAGCAAAAAAAATGACTTAATTGTTTGAAAAATTTCAATTTAAAATTATAATTAATAATATACTGACCTGTGCGACCCGTGGACCGTCGTCGGCGCGAACGGTCGCGATTAACGTGACGCGACAATTACCCCGCGACTCCGTGGGACCAGAGGAGAGAGACGATTGCAATTATTACGATTGCCGTTCGGCGTGTGCTGCGACGACGGAAATCTCGCGACGGCGCGGACTGCGGCGACCGGCGTGACGCGCGTAACGGCGGCGGGACGTCATCGGGAGATCGCGAGCGCCAGGGACGCGAGGCGCGCCGGAGCTTTGGCAGCCGCCGGTTTCTTCGTCGCGGGGGGGAAAGCGTGGGGGGCGTGGGGTCGGAGGCGGCGTTGGGGTACGCGATCCGCCGATTGGCCGATCGGCTGCTGCCCCCTGCCCGCGGACTCTTCTCGAACTGAACGCGCTCCGCAGGGCGGACGGGCGGCCGGCGCTCGCGTAGGTGTTAATGTATGATAAAATAATTCGAAAAACACTGCAGTTACACAACAATCGTTTTATCTCTAACCCCGCGCGGCCGCACACCCGTGTACACACGCGTGTGTGTCCATTATATTATTATACGTGTGCGTTGCGCACATTAGCACACGAGCCCATTCCCCCACCACTACCGCCGCGGCCACACGAGGAGCCCTTTCCGTCTTGAGTTTCCCTCGGTCCCGGCCACTCGAATTTCATTAATTCCGTTACGTTTGACCGCCGCGTACCCCCGCGCCGCCGGCTGATTATATATAATATTATTATACGACGTTTAGGCTGCGCCGCGTTTGCCGGAGATCTCTGCCGCCGGGCGCGAGGGCGCATACGAGGGCGCAGGCGAATCTCGGCGGCGAAAACCGAAACAAATTTATAGACTCTTATATACATATATATATATATATGTAGTCCGGGCAGGACTACTCTTATTTATACACCCAATAATATAATGCATTATACGATGTTATATATCGTATATACGTATAGCGCCGATGTCTTACGGATCCAGATATATATATATGTACAAACGATCCGTCTGTCGCGGCTATATAATACACGACCGCTTTTTGTTCTATTGCTTTCTCGCGATCTGTTTTAACGTCGCGCGAACGATACGCATCAAATACGCGCAAAACCGTAGCCAGGGGAGGGGTTTCAGGGTTCAACCCCCCCCGAAATTTATTTTTAAATCAAAATAAATAAAAGTATAATAGCAATTATTATAATAATTAATAATATTATTTTATGTAAAATTGCATAAACTTCATGATAATGTAATTATTATTATGGCGAACTGATTTTGTTGAGATTTTTTTTGTCCTAATTTATTTAGTCAAAATACGTCTTTATAATTTAAACCCCTCCCGAAATGTCATTCTACGGCCTTGAATATGCGTGTGTATGTTATATGTACCTTGGTACCACAAAAATCTGACAATTTTACACTGAAATTTCAATAAAATAATGTTAGATCTTCATAATACACCCTGTTTACTACTGTATTCTATATAATAAAAAAAAAAGGTTTTTTACGAACCAAAAATGATAAACCTGCACATCTACATTTTAATGATACAATGCTACATAGCTAAATGCATAAAAAAAAAAAACACTGCGATTAATTTTTAAAATAAAATTCAATCAATAAGACTTCCAGAAGAATACAAAAATTGCTTCTAAAATTATTTTGAACCGTTTTAATCCTATTTACATAACAAAACTATCAATTAACAGAATACCATACATTGGTCTGCTAAATCATGATCAATGTTCATCAAATGATTTAGTCGCTGTATAAATATTGTTATGACTTTTTATTGCCAATAATAGAAACAATGATGTTCAGAAATACCGAACTGAGATAGACAAGTCTTAGGATAAAATTATTTAAAAGTATCTCGTACCTTGTAACTACAGATACTTTTTAAACTTGTATCTAGTAGGTACATTTTATTGTTTTAAGATAATATGATGGATAGATGGCAGATACAAAATATTCATTTTAACAAAAAATAAAAATTATAATACATAATATTCAAATTTTCAGAATTGTAGTTTGAAACCTATGTAGTGTAAAAAAAGTGCAAAACATTTCTGAAAACAATGGATTTCAACGCATGAAAAAAATTGTAGACCAATCCAAAAAAATGAACTAGCATGGATAAAAGTAATTAAACAGAAAAATAATTTAAAATTTTATATTTTATATTGCTCATTACTTTACGACTTTAACTTTAAATATAAATGAAAAAAAAAACACTTTTGAAAAATGAAAAAAAACCGATTTTAGGGTATTTTTATAGCTGCCTTCTCGTGGTGTCTTCTGGATAATGCTAAATGACTACCATATACCGGGTACAATTTATCACGTATATGTACATATATATGGTATATACCTGAAAATGTATTGGGTGCGATTTACTATGTTCTTTTTACTACCAGTTCTCCGTGGTAAGCGATTTAAAACCGCTCGGAGATAGATTTTTGCAGCTCTGTCACTTTTTACACGGTGATCGCTGGGCGAATAACATTAGCGTTTTATACGGTTTATCGGAGGAAAAAAATATTCATTTAAAAAGCCGCGATAATTTTGAGAGAATAATATTATTATTATCGTCGAAATCGTTTCTTGCGTTTCCCGAAAAACGTTATAAAACGATATAATCATTGTGTATCAAAAATAACTCCACTCATATATTGCAATACTCGCGGGAGCAAAACTCGCGAAAATCGAAACGTCTTTCGAAAACGAGTGAGAGGGGGTATTTTTACAAGACCGGGGGATATTTATTTTTATTTTCCGTTTGTTTTTTTTTTGTCGCTCTCTACGCTTTCACATTATTATGCGGTGTTGTGTGTACCTGCGTTATGAATATTAACATTATGATACATCATCCCCCGTATACAGATGGTTTTAGGGATAGAAGTGTAGAATAATAACGTGTAGGTACCAACAATTGTGGATGGGTCCGGTAATTCCCCCGACCACTTTGATCGCGATTAAAACGTACTCTGTCTTATGTTCGTACCAATATATATATATATAGAAACAATTTTTCAGAAAACAATGACAGCCGCGGGATATATATCTAAAAAGGAATTCTGACGTCCGCCGACCCTCTTGAGAATAAAGTATATACTTACATCACGGCGTGGCACTGCTTTTCCGATCGATACGTGACGGCTCGGACTATCTGTAAAATATATGCATCCGTCCGAAAGCCGACCGCAGAGTGCTCCCCCTTCCATCATTAAAGAGCCATATTTATATATCACCCCATAATCGAGCCTAATGGATGCCGTACGATTATGCACGTTCGAAATAAAACAATTAAGTCTCAGACGACCCCCCCCCAAAACAAAAAAAAAAAACAATTCTATTGAGCACAAAATTCTGTGCAACGTTGCCATTTATCAATACATCAATAATCACATACTATCTGTATAACATGTAGAAATTTAAAAGTTCTTAACTTTATGTAGTAGCCTCGATAAAATATTTACTCAAGATATTTTGGGAGTGCTGCACAAACTCAAAGGTGAATCCAAAGTGGGAAGAGAGGACACTGGGATCAAGTGCCACTCCCGTGAAGAAAAAAAAAGAAATGTGCTTAATTCACTGTAATTTTTATAAGTATTATAAATAGGGCTAAGAATTTATAGCTCTAAAAAACTTTAAATATGCATATATTAATGCTCTAAAAATATAACAGATATGCTAAAATAAACTCTTATAAAACATTAATTTTATTTAGAAAACCCATTACATTTTAAATTAAAATTTTCGTTGAATATATTCTTAATTCTTCTTCTATTATTTATGCATTTTTTCTTTTTTTTTATCTTTATTATTTTTAAGCTTGTCTTTATACAAATCACATATCAAATAATATTTAATCAATTAGGTAGTGATTTTTTTTCCTATATCGAAAAAATTCATTGATATTAAATATTGAAAAAAAATGTGAAATATGCACTTGAAATTTAAATATAACTAAAATATGCAATTATATTAAAAAAAATCGCTACAACTCTTGATATTATAAAACACATTTACATATTAATTAGCTACGATTTGAACGATAATCGAAAACATGCTAACCCTAATTATAAATAATATAACCACTGGTTAGGTTATTAACCAGTATAAGCCCCTAACCCTAATTATAAATAATATAACCAGTATTTGACGTTTAGTTTGTTAATTGATTTATTAATCTATTCATTAAAGATATTTTATCAAATATTTAAATAAAAAATAATAATGAGTTCGAATATCTCCGTTCGACTTGTTGTACATCGTTGCGATTATGAATAAAACATTTTATTAAAATCGTACATCACTATTTTCTCGCCTCAAACTCAGATTATGATTTTAATTTCTTTTATATTTTCCATGATGTACTTACGTGCACTGAAAAAAAAATCAACTCCTACAGAGCTGATTGAAAAGAAAGCACCAAATATTTCTGCTCAATGATTTCGATGAAAGTTTTGGCTACTTCGGGTGAAAAAATAACCATGCTGCTGCATAAATGAGCAAACCCAATCTTAACTCTAACAATGTTGGACCGTACTCAATCGTATTTTACCGAGCCTAACCTACCGGTCGATATAATAATAAAATTGCTTTCTATTTTTGTTGATGTTAATATGTTATTCTTCTACGTGCTCTGGTTCGGAATTCACGGCGGAGGCGACGCGCGGTTCCGGCGTGAAAATCGCATTAAATCGTTAATAGTAATTGCCGTCGTGTGCGCGTAACGTATCCTCGGGAATATACTGGGAAAATTCCCTGTGGCCTGAAACATAAAATATGATCTGGTATCCCGCTGTTTTGGTGAAAAAAAAAAACAAAAAACGGACATACTTCGCTCCGTGGGAATTCTTCGCTCCTCAAGTGGGATTTGGAGAGTGTGTTAAATATCAAAAAAAAAAAAAAATCATTAATCCTTTAGTAAAAATATTCTATATGGAGCTTCAGTTTATATAAGACAATTTTACTTAAAAATTATGAAGCTTATTACTGTTACAAAAAAAAAAAAAAAAATTTTTTCCACTCGACCCAGTAATTATTTATCCCAATATTAACTGAGAACAGGAAAAAACATTTTTGATGTAAAAAAAAGCTGTTAGAAAAAAATTCCCAAATAATTTTTTTCACATTTTCAAAATTTTCTTGCACCAAAACCATAAATTCACACACAACAAAACACAAAATCATAAATTTTCGTCTATTTTTATGGTATATTTTTTTTAGCAATATTTATGAATCACAATCTTATGGGAGGCATGTAAACTTCTTTAAAAGACAACTCGTATATTATTATTATAAACTACCTGATCACCACAGGAGATAACTGGGGTATATTTTGGGAAACAATTATTAATCAGTGTGCACCCGGGAAGACGACGGCCGACCGTTAGCACGTTTCACCGTGTGGCATATTATAATACCCGTGGCACAGCTATCTACTACTATTCTTGCTGTTGTACCGGCTGTCACATTCACAAAACGAGTCATTCTCAAAATCATAATCTTCGTTCAGGGAAAGACTGTACGCGCGTTATCTCCTGTTCGTTATTCCTATTCTGTACGACGACGACGTCATAACAATAATAACGTTACTAACTAAAATGTTTGTGAAATTTCTGACCTGTAAATATTATGTACACAGCCACACGAAGTGAAACATAGAGAAGGAAACCAGAAACGGTAGAACACTTTATTTCGTATCGTGAAAATTAATTGTGTTGTTGACAGTGCCACTGACCAGTGTAACCACGTCATAGTACTATATTACAACGCTGAGCGAATACACTTAAAAGTCAAATATAATGTACCTTTAAATATCGTACGAAAATGTATATTTTCGATGCTGTTAAGGTCGATTAATCCGTTACTGAATAATCATGAAAACAATAATCATAGGTGGGATGCGTAAAGAAACTGAGTACCAAATAAAACTATTACAAAATAATGGGACACGACTTTCAGAAAAAAATTTTATAAAACCCAACAATATCGAAGAGGTGGGATGGAGACGAAAATGGGACAGGGATCTCACACGGTATATGAGTATATGAGAGTATATAATATTATCGTACAAATTTGACAATTCCTACAGGTTTTAAAAATAGTTGTATTCATACGATTTTTGAATAGCGATAGAGGATCTCTAGTTATTTATTTTTTAATAATAAAATATATTAAAACGAAAAAACAATTTTCAAAAATTGAAATAGCTTTAACGAGATTTTAAATTAATTTTTTTTTGTTTTTAATTTATACTTCGTCACGTATTCCTATGATACAACTCCACTAAAGTATTTGAACTATGTCAAGAATCAGGGCTATTGAACTTTCCAATTAAACTACACGACTTTATACAAAACGATATCTTTATTTTTTTTTTTTGTATATACATATTATAATATACTTTGTTACATTATGTACTACAGATGCAGGTACGTGCTGGTCTGTTGTGTCCTCCCCCGCACAATGGCTTTTTCAAATTCAATAAAAAAAAAAAATCCTGAAAACGTGCTCCGCTCTACGCCACGGAGGATTCTACAAGGTGATTGTGTTGACATTACACTTCGAACGCGGACACGAACGCTGACCCGGGTGGAAATGTCACGTCGTGCGGTAAAGAATTTAGGAAAATGTGCTATAATTAATATTATATTAAAACCATTATCGTCGCGAGAAGTCTAGACGGGCTAAATTATAAGAAAAAAATATAAAAACCTTAAATCGGGCCTCTGTAGTACAGTGGTTCCCAAAAATTGGTCGTCCACAGAACGAATACTAAATTGATTATTCGATTAAATATTCAGACTTCACTTCGTCTTTCGTTATTACACTCTAATGAAGTACAGAAAATTGTGTAATTGAAAATCTAATGACCGTGATTTGTTTGACCGACGAGTTTGCTGACCACTGCACCACCAATCCGACCGTTCGCCACTAGCCGATGACGATTTATTGTAAAATTAATAATAATAATTACGCTATAACGACTTGTGAGCGATATGGCGCTGAGTCGTCGTAATCGGCGCGTGACGCAAATTAAAATAATATAATATATTATTCCGATAATAATTAATCACAGATTTCCAAACAGACATAAAAAGGCTTCGTGTCGATTCCGTCTCGTTCTCGGTGTTGTCTCGCTTCGAATCATAATATTATAATAATACACGCAGCGTACAATCCAGCGCCGAGTCGACTGGATTTTTCCACGGTCGATTTTGTATTTGGACGACACCTCGGAAATGGGCTATTACAAAAAGAAGTGACTAAAAACATATTATTGCATACTTAAAACGTCAATTAATCGAAAAGACCGCTCAGGTGAAAGCAAAAATTTTTTTTTTTTTTATGTTACGCAGACCCATCGCGATGGACGAACGACCGCCGAGGTGTTTTCTAGGATGTTGTGATGTGCGCACGTGGACCACAGCCGTAGCCATTATAAACATTGTGAGTACTAGTGCACCACATACTTGAGCGTAAAAACGCTGAGTTTACGATGGTAATCGACAGGGCCCCGATGTCGATTTGCCCTAAATGCGATTTAGACCTAACGAATGACACGTCTAGCGTTTCCCCGACAAAAAATGACCTAATTAATAATGTTGAAATTAATCGGAACAGCTTTTTTTTTAAGAAAAAAAAAAATTAAAACCAATAAACAAATTCATAAAACGTTGACATGATGAAACTTCTGAATAATTTTATTTGAAAAAAAAAAATGGGAAAAATAAAACTCATGATTTTTCTCTAAATTACTGGATAATAATTCGAAATATAAAATAAATGACCGAAAAGTAAAAATAAACTAAAAAGATTCGTACGTTATCGTACGGGTCCTCGTAATCGGGAAATCCAAAAATTATTGTCAAAGAATCGACGTTTCGTCAAACAATATCATTGTCCAAGTCACTAAGAAAATTCTACAATATGAACTTATAAAGTGTAGGTACTTGCCATTTTTTTTTTTTTTACAATTAATCGCATAGCAAAAACGCTAGAACCTATACAGTTTTGAAAATAAGTTCAAAATCATTTCTTGTGTAGGTAGGTACTTAATCGATGTGTACAAATTAAATTAAACTTAAACGATACAGGTATGTAATCTTTCTGGTGTGATTTTTTTACTTTTTCGCGCCACAAAAGCTAAAAACGAAGCAACAAATATTGTTAAAAACAATGATACTTCAATTAAACCAATATTATTAAACATTCTTGTGCAACAAGAGTATTCATGTGATCTCATAATATAACATATATACATATATAACTCACAATAACAATAATAATTGTTCACCAAATCACCAATATATATATATATATATATACATGATGAACAATTGAATTTTTAATTGTGTTAAATTATTAATGAATGTCTACCAGTCAACACACAGTGTAAAATAATGATATAAAACTGTTTAAACATTATACTTCACTAAATCTTTTAACCTGGTTTTATTTATGTAAATTATTACAGTATATACAGCGTGTTTCATAAGTCCTAAAAACACCCTGAAATTTCTGTGGTAAATTTATATTTTTGGATGCAATTTTTCAAAAATTATAAAATACAAGAAAATGCAAGTCAAACAACATAAATATCAAAAATATTAAAAAAAAAATGTTGTAATTTAGTTTTTGAAATTTTCAAAGTATCAGTTTTAAATCTTATTCCAACAAACAGTTTTTAATTATTATTACTTTTGTTATAATATGTTAATTTAAGTCGAGCTGTACTTAAATTTTACTTAAATCTGAAATTAAATAAGGTATGCACGTAAATGCAATTTTTGCTTATTTTGATAACTTAATTTGCTCTGACTTGGCCAATGTTTACTCGAATTAGATAATTTATTTTTAAAACTGATCGTAAAAATGAACGAAAAAAAACGAATATTTCACAAATTAAATGACACTAAGAAAAAACAATTATTATTGAAAAATCTCTTTTGATATTTTTATACTGTTTAACTTAAATTTTCTTATAGATAATTCAATTGTCGAAAATATCGTACTCAAAATAATTATTAATTTTTCGAAGAGATGGTGATGGTAGGTTGTTAGGATATTGAATTATGAATCATTTTAATCATATGATTTCAAAGCATATAATTATAATTAATGTCTAAATATTTAACATCAAAGCTAGTCTTTGAGCGTCTCTGATACTTTTATTATATCAAATTAACCTAATTAAACGTTTTGTTTATTTTTCAGGTTTTTTTGTCTCTGGGAATTATCATTTGCGTCACTTTTTTCGGTTCATGTAAGTGTTAACTATGGTAAAATAGAAGTATTAAAATATATATATATGATTTTAAAACCAATTGGAAAAATTCACTTGGAACCTAAAACAATTCCATCGTGTGATCAAGTGTAATTTCTCTACGGATTTATTGATTATATTTTAATATTCTTTTCAGCTCAAGATAAACTGTTCACAGAAATTGCATATAGCATAGTTATTTACATCAACATAAGCTTAAAAAACGCGGTATTTAAAGTAAGTTTAATTTAATTAAATTGAAAAAAAAGTTCTTGTTTTAAACTTCGTCTATAAGTTATATAGAAATTACTCATGTTTACTTAATCTAAGGTTCTAATTGATAATCCGACACACACTCGAATACGCATTATAAGTCACTCGATTTTTCAAATTTAAAAAAGGTTACTTGGAAACATTTAGAAACATTAATACCAAGCAAATTAATACAACGCCATTTTTTAAAATCGGTTAGATCATTATGTAATTTCATGTAATTAATAGTCAAATCTTTTTATTTTAAATCTTCAGAAAACAATTGATACTTACAATAATATAAGACATTATGGAGATCATTAATACATTAAAAAAAAAATGGGAGATAGATGACCTACCTCGTGGTACTGCTGAGGTGACATCGATTAGTCTGCAATATATTGAAGTTATTATTTTTTATTTGTTGTTTTCTTCCCGCGATATACGAACGAAACCGTACTAACATAGGATCTGATACACCGAGTTTTGATAGCTTATAAATTAAAATATTTGATATTAACACTATCGAAATCTTTCCTAAGATCTGTGTATTACATGGCTTTAACTTGCCGTTTTTTTTTTAACTATCGAAACTTAAGCTGTATAAAAAAATAACAAGTGTGTAATTGATTTGGATTTTCGAAAACCGTGTTGACTGTTAGAAAGAGCATAAATGAATGTAGAATTTATTTTGTTTTCAACAAGTTTTCCAAACAGCTTCGATAAAAGATTTAACTTCGACATTAAATGATAGCTGTGAAAGTCACCTCTGTTTTCGGCTTTATATATAAGATATATTATGTAGTTTGATTATGTAGTTGAAAATAAAAAATTATAAGCCCAGTAATAGAGCAAATCTGTATCCAAAAAGTACCAAAAGAAGGAAATGATCGGGATCTTAATGTGGGATTTGAGATGAGAGAGAGTCCTTTGAACACCTGAGCTATTTAAATATAGCAGGAGGATGATAAATTTGCACTGTTTGATGAAGAACAAACAGAAGCAAAAAAAATAAAAGATCTAAATTGATTTGTCATTGTTTTTAAATAATCATAGTAATAACCGTTTTTAAATACGTGTTATTTGCTAAAGAATTCAATTATTGTTTTCTGTCTTACACGAATTTCCGAAAAATCTCAAGGCTTTTATTTATAAAGTTCGCGTGAATCTCCTTTAAACATTATATTTCATGGATTTATATGCGTTTATATATTAATATGCTGTTTTGTGAACCACTATGCGTCGAGCCGCAATCCAGTATATCCGAAATAAATCATGTTTTTTATTTTTTTATTTTTCCAGCGTGTCCTTGGGCCCATCCGACTCTGGCTGTACGTCTATTCCTTAGTGTTTATCATCACTGTTATTCAACTGATTGATGTCATAATCGCGATGGTGAATTTACGAGTAATCGAGCCCAACAACAACGCGCTAATGTCTCACGTCATCGGCAAAGGTGAGTACGTCCGAATCTAATTCTCCCATTTGCATAATATAAGCATACCATACGACATTGCTAGAGACCCATATACGAATCCCGAGCTCTCATTGGCTATATTATGAGTTTGTGATAACACTTTTAAATGCCGATCTAGTGCTTATTTTTTATTTACTCGTAATTCGTTTTAATTAGAATATTCCGTGTAAAACATCAGTAGTTAAATAAACACACATTGGTCCGTAGATCGATGACAAACTTATAAAACCAAATTACATTAGGCAAAAATAATCGTTTTCAATTAAGCATAATTTTTTTCCGACACTAAAGCTCTTGATTATATTCTTAGATCCGATAAAAAATAAATGAGAAAATATAAACATGTGAGTTGTGGATCTTGGGAAACTCAGCTATACAGTACATTGGAATTTTCGTTCGTGTGCTCTAAACGGGAAATTAATTATGTGTTTGTAAATATTTTATCTTGACACACTGAATAATAAACTATTCATTTGAAAGGAGTCCTAATTGAAATAATGTAAACATTTAAAAAATATTTTCTGTTTTTAGGTACTTAATGGTAATGGTTTGAAAACCTTAAAAAATTGACTAAAATAACCTAAAAAGACATAAAAAAAAATGCCCAAAAGACAAAAACTGATAGAATGAATTAGCTGAAAAAGAAAAATTATCTTTAATAACTCTAACTTCACATACTGTACATTACACGATAAAATGATTAGTAAGCCACAGGTAGAAAAGATGTTGGTGCCACAATCCGAAACAATTAACAAAGTCGTGTACGACTTGAAGCACTGTCTCGTTATTAAATTTAACGTTAAAGATAATACTCGTGGTATTGGTATCGGTATCGATGATTACTTTTGCATAATGTTATTTGGTTTTATAAGTTATATCATCGACCTATAGACCAACGAATATTCATAAACTAGTAGTTTTTTAGAGCATATTTATTGAGCATATTATAGTGCATATTTTACCATTTTTTAAGACATATTATCATATTTCATATGGTTTTTTAGTGCGAGAAATCTCGAGCCCTGATTATCACAAACATAATGCAGCCAATAAGGGCTCGGGATTCGTATATGGATTTTTAGCAATTTAAGGTATGCTTATATTATGCGACTCGTTTTTCACATGAAATCATTTCTCCTCGTCTCTAGCCGGTATGGCGCTTTGGTTGTGCGGTTCGTGTTATCCGGTGTACCAGTATTATAGATTCGAGAAAACGTGCTCGAAACGGAACGATACGCTCGTGCGCCAGACCGTCTAAATCTTGTCCGGAATACGACGACGTCCGTTCAGAGAATGACAATATTCAGGTATAATATTTTTGTGGTCGACCCCCGCCGACCCGCTGAACGTGTACCACAAGAGCCTGAACGATCTATTATATAATCATATTTGTTTTTTGTATTTATTCATACCGCGTTAACCGAGAGATTAACAACACGGAACAATATGTGTATTATAAAATAAAACGTATTAATCTGTCGTCTCTCACGTTCGTATATGGATAGGATATTATTATATTTGCAAACTGTATTATATTATTTTACGTGTGTAATCGATTTTTTCACAATAGTAATTATTGTATAAAATATTATTATTATTATTATTATTATTATTATTATTATTATTATTAAGCAATCCATTGGTTATACTCGTATGTTAAAAGAAAAAAAAATGTGACTTGTGGATACAATAATAATATGTGGTTAAGAATAATTTTACACTTATCACTACTAATACATGTGATATCTACGAAATGAACAGAAAGTTTCAACAAATTTCTAAGTCTTAATTTATTTTATTTTTTTAATCAGATGTATGAGAAAAGTGGAAATGTGGAAAAACGATATTTCTAATTAACCTATCTGACACAAGCAGTATAATAATGGTGAATTGCATTATTGTTTGAATGTTTAACATAATGGCTACAGGTTGAAACCGGCGCCATCCGCGCTAAATCGATGACAGCATTAGGTGTTATTAATAATAGTTTCTGCACGTGTTTTGATACTCTTCGCTATGCTCCTCGGCGCTATCGCTTCGTTTCATCCAATCTATATAGTATATATAGGTACAGCCTTCGATTTTCTGTGCAACGTAGGGAAATTTCGGTTTGGTAATCGGTAATTATCGATGTCAATTTTATTCAGCACACCCGAACATAATAATATATCATATTATGTAAAGTTATAGATTAAATACAATAATAAATACCTAATATGTGTACATATATATATATTGTGCACAGAGTTAGGCCAGTTAGGGTGTTCAAAAAAAAAACCTTGTATGTAGAATTAGAGTGATACACTGCAAAATGGCCACGATCCGTACTCAGTTAAGATGCACAGAATTAGTAATATGTATTGTAAAAATTTAAGCGATGATAATAGCTGTTATAATGAGCCATTTAATTGTTACTTACTCACAATAATTCTTATTCAAACAATTATTCACCAAATCATTTCACCAAAATTTTGGCTGAGGATGTCAACCGATAACCGACGTAAATGTTGACCGTTCACCGTTAGTATATTTTTAATGTTTGTGCAAAATGTAGACATTCACCAAAAATGGCTGTAAATGTCAGCATTCGCCGGTGATGTCGACTTTCACCTTAACACGTTCACCGACTTCAGATAAAAAAACATAACTAAAAAGTTAAAAATAATCATTATTTAACACTTAAAAAAGCATTTAAGGACAATATACAAAATCATTGATATTTAATTATTTACAATATCTGATGAGTTATTTTTTGAGTCGGTGCCGGTCAGGGCAAGTTTATTAGTCAACATTTATTTGAGTTTTTTCAATTATAATAACACGTTAAAATTATTGAAACGTCGAATGAACGCAAATAGTTCAGAGCAAAACGACAAATGAGTAGTTAGCATAATTTCAGTACCGACTCCAGAAAAATAACTAATTAGACGTTGTAAATATTTAAGTATCAATAACTTTATATATTGTCCTTATAGGCTCTCTATTCCTTTAACAGTTAAAAAAAGTCTTTTTTTTTTTAGTGTAATAAATAATTAAATTTATAATTATAAATGTATTACATCATAAATAGTGGCAACTTTTCTTGATTTTATTAAACTTTTATAAGCCCGTGCAAGCGTTGCGTCAAAAACGATTCGATTATGGCCTTAGCGAATCAGTAGCAAAATGCGCAGTCAGTTCTCCTACGCTCGTCGTATCGGTTCAAACGGCAAAATTTTTTTAATTTAAAATATTGAAAGGACGGCCGCTAACCGGTTTTAGTTGGCGCGAACACTCGTCCGCGTGTGTTAATGTAATAATAATCGCGAGCTTAATAAAATAAAAAAACAAACATCAAGGCTTCGTATATTTTTTAACATCTTATGACCACTTCAGATTCATCTTTATCATAACCGATTGCATTTGCGTACGATCAGCCGTCACGCCGAGTCGCGATCATTTTCCGACGGCGATTTTCGCGTCAAAAAAACAATATGTCAATTTAACAAAATAAACGCAGATCGCGCGATAACAGGCGCACACAAAACCGCCATAAGCAAAACATTGTTTTTTTTTGTGATTGTCGTTACGCGCCTACAGACCGATCGCGATGGACGTAGAACCGCCGGTGTGTTATTTGAGGTGTTGCAACGTGCGCACGTGGACCTTGACCGTATCCGTTGTAAACGCGGTAAGTAAAAAAAATAATTGAACGCATACCTCCCCACCAAAAGTTCGCACTATAGGGGCAGCAGTTATAGTAAATCTGTACCTCAGAAGCACAAGGTAACCTGTGTGTTTGCTTTCCTGACTCTTCGTGAAAACCAGAAAACTCGGGAGAAAAAATGTTTTGGTGCTGAACGAAGTGAAGAAGCTAGTGTTTTTACAATATGATGTTTATTTTAGATTCTGAGAGATAGCGAGGAATGTATTGGTTTTTTTTCTCATCTTATTCTTTTTTATTATTGTTACTTTTAGATTCTGAACAAAGTGAAGAAGCTAGTGTTTTTACAATGATGTTTATTTTTTTTTCTTTCTTTTTTTTATTTTTTATTTTTTTTCTTTTTTTTTTTCTGTTAACACTTTTTCGTATAGAAATACTTGTCCAAAAGTTTCGATCAATAACTTTTTGAAACCGGATTCACCTCTAGATTGT
>JAIPRM010000554.1:0-52955 GCA_025469315.1 Stegophylla sp. TES_Ste_2020
AACCATAATTTTTTGATCCGAATTTTATGAAAATTTAAACATAGATAGAAAATCCTATAAAAAAGATTTTAGCGCAAGAAAATTTTGAAAATGTGAAAAAAAATTTTGGACATTTTTTGAAAATTTTATTTATTATTTTTTATTAACTTCCTTCGTTCAGAATCGTTTTACTGAAGAAATGATTTATCGTTTCTTTAAAATTTAATACGCCCGTCGTGCGAAGTACACCCATCGTGCGAAGTATGTCCGGCTTTTTTACTGTACAGTGTACAAACATCATCATTGTAGGGTGTTATAACTTAAAAGTTATATTCAATAAATTAATAATTAGTATATTAATACGTGGCGAATATGGAAATGATTACATGCGATTGACTGTGTGTTTATGAGAACCGTCTTTTAAAAAATCCTAAACCAGATCGCGGCCAATGATGACGAACATTGCCGACAAACGGACTCGCCTACCAAATGTAATTATCTATATAGTTGAACACGTTCAAATAATAATTGTATACTAAAGTATTTTTTTCATCATACAATTTCCCTCGTTTCATGTATACACACTTGTGTAATCGCACGGCATGCATAATATGTGTATACATTGAACATTAAATGAGTTGAGTGTAAATAATACACACACACTCGTGGAGATTTATTATATTCACCTCGTTATAACCCACATATTGTGTATTGTCACCCCACAAGGTACAAAAATATCCACGGAATGTTTCATTTCATACATGTATTTAAAATATACATATTACGAAAATAATTATTATTCATTTATAATTTTATTCGTTAGATTAAATTATATATTCATCGATAAGAATATTTCCATACGAATCTTCCATTCCCCCCCCCCAATTTTACTATGTTCTCGTTCGATTTTAATATTCCTGGAGTGGTCACGAGACGGGATGAAATAGCGCACAAACGTCACTTTTAAAATCATCTTCAACGCAAAAGCGACGGAACGAATGAACTGGTTTTTCAGTAGAATCATTCCGATTATCAGTGTAACCATTGATTTTCGAATATTATTATTCAAAAAACCAATGGCGTAACTATAATCATTATTATAAATAAAAAGCAGAAACACTCATCACTAGAATCCGGATTTTTAGGTTTTTGCATATCGCGTTATTCAGTGTATGCAATTGTATGGTAGTCACTAGTCAGATAAGTAGACGATTTAGTCTATATAGAGTACATAGGAACATTTTTTTTTTGCATATTTAAAAATTTTTTGGAAGATAGAGATTATTTAGATTTTTTGACATATTTTAGATGTATATTTATAGCAAAACGAACTAATTAAAATTTTTTATTAATATTATTATTTAATTAAATTTGATAAAATTAAAATAAAACAGTTTTTTCATACCTAAAATAACTAAAAAAAGTGTGTATTCTTGAACATAAACTTCACCATATATAAAAGAATAATGTTTTTTTTATTTGTTTTTTAAAACAATATATAAAAAGAATTATGATATATTTTACTAGGTATCTATCTTT
Source organism: Stegophylla sp. TES_Ste_2020 (assembly GCA_025469315.1). Classification (NCBI taxonomy): domain Eukaryota; kingdom Metazoa; phylum Arthropoda; class Insecta; order Hemiptera; family Aphididae; genus Stegophylla; species Stegophylla sp. TES_Ste_2020. Next base: position 1,519 of record JAIPRM010000554.1, read on the forward strand.
TTTTTGCCTTTTCCTATCTGTATTGCGAGTTTCTGTCTGCAGACGACTGCCACTTATGAATCTTTTTATATTGGATTTTTCTTTTGCATATTTTGTGATTTTTTGATTATTTTTTGTATTTTTTAGAGAATATATCGAGAATATTTCAAACAATTTATAGAGAATATTAGAATCATATTTAAATTTTTTTATGACCTAAAAATCCGGACCCTACTCATCGCACACACCGACAACATGTTTTGATAACGGCATCCTGATAACATGCTCGTGTAAAATGCAGTTTGTCAATAACATAATATAGTAAATAAATAACAAATGGAGATTTTATAATAATATTATAAATAATAATATTATGTTTTTCGTTCCAAACACGTCGTGTCGGCGGTGTCTCTTGTGTGGCCGCTGCCGCCGCAACACGGGCACGGTGTTATTGTCCGTCACACGTCGTTATGACACAGGTACGGTTTATTGCGGGTCACGCGGATTCTTCGAAATATTATATTTTATTTCCAATAATACCGATCACGGCGGACAGTGTCCGTCCGGGGCCCCGGGGCCGGAGGAGTTAAGCCGTTCCGGGAGTGAAAAACACGATCGTCGCCACAGGTATCTCTTCTTCTCTTTAAAATACCTATTTATACAGCTGCTCTTTCAGAGACTTGTGGAACGGAAACGGCACACAATAATAATATAATACAGAGGTACGTACAACACACACGATTACTGCGATATGTACGCACGACAATAATGGTAGCAGAGCACAATATCCCCGATCACCGGTGCGACTTAAAAAAAAACGGACTCTCTAGTGGCTCGCGCTCAAGTCTCGTCATCGTATTATGATGTTATATTATGATGATAAGAGTCGAACGAACGATATCGTTTCGTTTATGTACACAAATTATAGAGCAGCACCACACGTCACCGCCACTCGTGCGCAGCAGCGCAGGAAACGGTTACGAAAGAGATGAAACAATTCATCCGCGCGATGATCATGATGATAGTAAAACTAATAACAAAAAGGATGCAACGCGTCATATAAACACACGTAGGGAGGGGGGAGGGGTTCCGTGCCCTGGACAAACCCCGATCCACATCGATTCGTATGTCCGCGCACGTACCTACCTATAATATAACCGATGCATCGCTCCGGAGGATTACACGAGCGGTTTGTATAATAATAATATTATTATAATAGTATTTGTCTGGTGGTTAGGCACCATTACCTATGTGTAAAAGTGCACTATATCATTGTAAAGTATATGAATAAAATATATATAATATATGAATTAATATACCTACATTATGATGAGACGTCAAGAGTAACAGTTGTCTAATATTCTTAAAACAATTTTAAGGGAGTAAATAGGGTTTGAAGTTTTTACTGAAATATAATTAATATTATTTTTTTTCATCGTATTAGTTAGAATAAACTTTAGGTTATTCCACCTTCGTCTTTTGGTACACATACAGAAAAAAAAAACTCGGTAAATTCATGTTAAATAGGTCACGATACTTAGATGACATTAAAAAAAAAAATCAATTGTAATTGACTATTAAAACACCTTTTTTTTTTTTAATTAAAGATACATTTAAAACAAATAATTTGCCGTAACGATCAATACAAGTATAATATTAAATAAACGTTTTATTTTCTTAAAAACGATTTATGAATCGAATATAAACTAAAATAAATAAATTAAATATAATTCAGAATTTTAAGTTGTTTCAAATAGTATAAAGTTCGGGTGTCGGTTCAAAATACTCGAGAAAAATATCCGTCGAAAAAATATCGTTGCGTTGTAAAATGTCTCGACTGTTTTAACTGTAGGTTTTTTTTTTTTTTTGTTAAATAATACAGAGGAATATTTGCCAACGAATTGGTTTTATTTAAAAAATAGCGTAAAATTTCCTTTCAATATGATGTCTGATGTATACAATTTTTATCTATAGATTAATAATATATTTTCAACGACACATATTTTACTATATTATAATATATGATACCATATTACTCTATATTCTGTACTATTTAATTATTTTATCATACAATAATTCATTATATGGTAATAAATAAATATTAATAATTGATATATTGTTATATTATATAATGTTAATAATTGATATATAATCGTAATTTATATTTTTATAATAAATTTTATTTATTAAATTATAGAAATCATAGATTCATAGTAATTACGGTATTACGTATTAGTTGGTAGCTAAAATATATATCCAAGAGAATATTATTATACTTATACTTAAATTTGAATAAATAAATATATGAATTACAAAATACATCATGAAATGTAGGATCATGTTTTATCACAAATATGAAAACAGGTCAGTTCAATTAAAAATTTGGTTACCACACTTGGCCTATTTATATATCTGTGTGAAATAAGCCTTTATTGCGCAACAATCAGAACAAAAATATTTTAGTAAACAACAAAATTAGTGCTGAAATATATTGAAACAATTAAAAATTATATAACACGCCAGAAGCCAGTTGTAGTCCATTTTATAATAAAATTCTAATAGTTTTGAAGAACAACGAATAATATAATAAAGGCAAAGGCGGATTGATATTTTTTAATTAATGGTTTTCAAATTTTCCTAAAATATTACCTACCCCCCTTAAAATTTAGCCCTCTCTCCACCTATAATAGTATAATATATTATTTATACTTTATTTTATACCATGTCATTTGTAACAGAAACACAAATATTATATTTAAGTTATGATTACAACAATATTATGATACTTTTCATTATTTTAGATACCTAAATACTTAAACAAAGTATTTAAGATATTTGAAGTTGAGACGTAATTATTACTATATTCCAATTGGATTACATCATTTACATCAAGCCGTGTCCGTTGTTAAAACTTTAGTAGACCGAAATTTCGTTTTAACGAACTTTAGCTTCGAAAAAACATTATTTTGTTGATACAGTATAAAACCAACCTAACCACTCAACTACTTCCAAAAATATTTTTGATGTTTTAGCGAATTTTATATCATTATTCATTATATTTAAACCACCAATTGCATTACATATATACCGCGATATAATACGCATCGATTGACATTTCCAGCAGGTATACAAACGCGTGAAAACGTCAATTCCGTCGGAGCTACTAGGCTAAAATGCGATAATGTCTTAATAACACCCGTAACATAGTCATCACATCACCATACAAACGTTCCGCCGCCTAATAGACTGGTAGTATGTTATAATAATCATAATAATTATTATGAATCGCACATGAAATATTATATTATGACTGAATTACAAGAGCGTCATTTGACGGGGGAAGGGTGTACACTTTGCACTGTCTTGAATTTTAATTTTCTGTCTCAGGACAAAAATAAGAATCCGACATTACTGCCACACGAGACTCGCGAGATAATCTAGTGCAGCTTTTGAAAGCAAGAGTAAAAATAATAAATTCTGACTTAGCACACAGTGTATGTGATCTTTCAAAACTTTCTTAGAAAGATATTGAGATTAAAACATTAGCTCATTTCAAATGTTAGAAGAAATTAACTGAAATCCTTCCTTATGTTCAGCTGAAAATAGTATATTTTATAGATATACTAGTATATTATTGAATAGATTTACTTGTCCAAAAGTTTCGATCAGCAACTTTTTGAAACCGGATTTGCCTCTGGTTGGTACTTTAGAGGTCATTTTTTTAATTTCTCAATTCTTCAATTTTATTTTGAAAAAACTACCCAACATTTGACAAAAAAGACTCGGGAACCCTTATTTTTTTATCCAAACTCTATAAAAATTTAAACATAGATAGACAATAAAATAAGAAACATTTTTGTGAAAGAAAAAAAAAAAATAAACATCATTGTAAAACTGCGTTCAGAATCTCAAATGAAGTAGTATATTGCATATCATTAGTCTCCTACTTTTTAAACACGCCTGTTGAAAAATAAAAGAGGTACGGTATGCATATTAACATATCAACTAACATAATAATACCTAATTTTTTTACTTTAAATTTTACACGTTCACAATTATTATTAAACAATAATAACATATTAGGTATGATGATGTTCTCGCAGCAATGACCATATATACACACATAAACACACTCGAGGGTATCGCGTGATTTTCTTGCAGAGAAACTCCATACTTTTAACGTTTATGTAGTACATTGAAGCCGGACTGGCATTTAAAACCGGCCAGAGATAAACCATATGTACACGGCACCACTATTACGAGATAATTTCCACTAAACATAGTGTCGGCGAACTTTTACGATGAAGGTACATTAAAATTCAAGTTTTACTGCAAATCTTAAACCTTTTATTTAATAAAAATAAAAACAAACAGTTAACATAAAATGTATAAAATGAAAATAAAACACGAGTGAAAATGTTTTTGTACAAATGCATTGTACGTATACCGACATATACATGTGTAATATGATAAAGTCGTGTGTTTAAATTCTCATGTCAATTCACAAAAAAAATAAATAAGAAGTGTTTAAACCGATGCGGCAAGGAGAGGTCGTCTCGCTGATCGGTTTCACTCACTCCTCTCTCCTCTCTTTCTCTTTTCTCTCTCTCTCTTCTTACTAAATCTGTTTTATCTATTATGTGTACACTTTTTTTTTTTTGACACCTTGTTTCCTTGCGTTATTCGATTCGCTGATGGTACGCGTGCGTGATGGTGAAGAGGGCATCGGTAATTCGCAGTTAACAACCTGTGTGGTTGCTTAAGTCGCCTGATGCCGTGTACTGGACGTAATCTTAATAAGGTGAGGGTACATGTGTGTATTAAACTTAAATTTATAAGTACACGTAGTATTTAAAACGGAATTCGTGTGCGCGTTAGGTTGGTTAGGCAGGTTTAGGTAGGTTAGGTAGGTCCCCTCCATGAGCCCACTTTGTCGTGGTGGAGGGGCTCATGCCTTTAGGGGCATGCTAACGGGCTCACCAAAAAACTAGTTAAAAAATCTTTGGACATTTCACCCCTGCCCCAGGGCCCCACGGACTCAGGGGATCCAATATCACAGCTTTCTTTCATCATATCTTTATCTTCTTCTCTTCTGTGTTAGATTGGTTGAGTAGGTTAGGTTAGGTTGGTTAGGTACCTGTCGCCGCCTTGTCTGTCTTTTATAGCCTGTCATCAGCTGTCGTCTGTCCTCTGTCTATCTATCATCTGTCGTTTGTAAACATGCCAACATTGCTGCAGGTTCTAAGCCTGGATACAATGTGAAAACAAACTTCACTTGGTACCTATTTATTATTTTAGATTCTGAGCGAAGCGAAGCTTTTTTTTTCTGTGTACAACTTTTCTTATAGATATACTTGTCCAAAAGTTTCGATCAGTAACTTTTTGAAACCGGATTCTCCTCTAGATTGTACTTTAGAGAGGTCATTTTTTTAATTTCTCAATTTTTAAATTTTTTTTGAAAAAACTACCCAAAATTTGACAAAAACGACTCGGAAACCATCATTTTTCGATCCGAATTTTATGAAAATTTAAACATAGATAGAAAATTATAATATAAGAAAGATTTTGGTGCAAGAAAATTTTGAAAACGTGAAAAAAATTTTTGGACATTTTTCTAACATTTTTTTTCTTGTTTATTTTTTATATTATCAGCTTCCCTCGTTCAGAATCGTTTTATTGAAAAAATCGTTTCTTTAAAATTCAGTACACCCGTGAAAAGAATCCCACCCGTCGTGAGAAGACACCCATCGTGCGAAGTATGTCCGGCTATTTTTTTAATATGTAATTTATATTAGACGAGATTTTTTCACGGCCGACACTGAGATACACATTACAACACGATTATAACATGTACTCGCCTATCGTGTTCATAGTAGAAAAAGTTCCGGGTATAGTAGTCATGTACAGGAAACTTGAAAACGAAAAAACACGTTTTAACCACCAGTAAATCGACTATATTATAATATCATAATATACGCGTGTGTAATAACACAGCGTTACGAGATATTCGAGAAGGTTTCGCAGTAATTTTTCAACGTTCGAAATTTCGCGCTCCAACGGCTTGTCGCGGGGACAAAAACGATGATAATATTATTACTTTATGGACGCGAGACAAAAACACGGATTGTAACGACTACGCGCGTTTAACCACAGATTTCAATAGAAAAAAAATAAATATTATTAGGCTATAGTGTAACACTGACGTCGTGAAAGGCAGGCGGTGTCCGAGGAATGCCCCGCACACACGTCAACAACTCAATAATATTACAATATCATCTCGGTAATAATATATTTTTTTCTTCGAGTAAATATCATGACAACCGTTATAGGTTATATTATATAGTGTACGGTTTCGACAACGTACACGATATTAATAATAACAATAATATTAAAAAAATAAATAATAATAATAAATAACATTATACCAATACTGCAACACTGCTGAGATACCATACACTACTTAACTGTAAAGATGAAAAAAAAAAAACTCAATGAAATCGCGTGTCTTAACAGAGGTCTGTCCATACCCCTAGTGAAACCTCTAATTTTGGCTTCGAATCGCCTAGAACCACGCTGCACGAGCACAGACCGTGTCCGGGGGAAAGAGGCAACGGACTTTAGTCTAATACAACAAATTTGACTACTTGGTTATATGATCGAATTCATTTCTAAAATGTAAAAGGATTTTTTGGAAGTAGGTTTTATGCGTTTTAAAAGTCGAGGAGTGTAATAGTGTTTGCAATACTATAAAATTTTCTTGATCTTGAAAAATATTGTTTACCTAAAAAATCATTTTTAGTTAATAAATATTTTAAAACAAAACCAAAATCAAGTAAGAACTGCTGATCCATAAACGTCCATCTTGATGAACGTCAACATATCATCAATTACGTTCGATCTACTTTTGTTTTTTAATAGATTACTATCAAAATTCACACGTCGCCGAATACAATCTGATGACATCTAAAAGGGTAATGAGAGGAAATTCTGAATGATAAATATACACTGAGCTCTATGCATGCACGCCGCGATATATTATAATATTATAAGTTATTTGTGCGTTTTTGCGAGGGCCGGAGACGCGTATTTGATTATCGTCGTTAATTCGACAATTTACGGGAAACGGCTTTCTTTTTTTCCGACACTTTCTCCGACGATTTCCTCGCTATCAAAATTACACGCACACCAATAAACGTATTTTTTTTTTTTTATGCATAGGTACACTCGGATTTTACTGCGGAACGTCACAGAACGATACGCCGCCATGCGCAGTGGACGACATCGATCACTGTCAAGGCTGGGGACTGGGAGGCTGGCTTTCGGCTCGTTATTCTCAGCAAAAAAGAAGCCTAAATACGCACATTTAACAGTATTAAGCAAATGATTAAATCGAGGATTAAATTTATCCCAATGACTTAAAAATTATAACCTTCTGTAGATTTATTACGGATTCTAGGACACAAAAATCTACTGTCAAAATATCCAGTCTAGTACCTACATCTATTTCGAGAAATTTGTCAGCTCATTTAAACTTTAAATTGTACGATTCACTTATATACTTATCTCACCTTAGGTATATATCAACCTAACCTAACCATATGGATATTAAATTGAGAAAACACGAAGGATATTATTCGATCATGATGAAACGTTCATTACCTGACGAGATTTTGGTACGATTGAATTCACAAAAGAAAAGCAAAAAATTATACTTAGGTATGACATATAAAGAAAAAAAAACTATAAGTATAAAATGAGTTCACAGATAAAAAGGACGTAATTCGCACCTTGAGTGTTCTTCGCTCTTCGGGTGGGATAATTTTGATGGGTGTATTAAATATTAAAGAAAGGATAAATCATTTTTTAATAAAACGATTCTGAGCAAAGCTCAAGTGCCATCACTTATTGAGATAGAATAGCAAAATATTTCTTAATAATAATTCTTAGCTGGTCAAATTTCATAGAATATCTAAAATGAATTATGAGAAACAAATATTTCTAAGTTATATTTTGAATGAAGCGAAGAAGCTAGTTATTTTACAAAGATGTATGATGATTTTTGATTTAATTTCGTCACACAGTCATCCACTGTTTAATGTCAAGGCATACAGAAATGAAATAAAACTAAAAAATTTAAATTTCGGATTTAAATTATTTTATCGTTTTAAACAGACGAAAGTTAAAACCGAGATTAAAACTGAATACCACGCACACGCACTATAAACAAAAAACAATTCGACGACGATGCAGTTTATTACAAATTATAATATAATATTATGTTTCGTTGGTCTCTCACTGTCGTTTGATTGTGAACGATAAAATAGTACTTATATATATATATATATATATATATATATATATATAGACGATAGAGACCAATAAACAATGTGTGTGTGTGTGTGTGTGTGTACTTAATTTTGTTTTACACGCTCTTAAAATTATTGTTTGACATATATCTCGACGAAGAGTATCAAAACAAAAAAAAAAAGATTTCATTTTTCGATACCATTGTTATTGTAATAGACCATTATTATATCGCATTAATAGCATAATATTATACATAAACAAAATTCGATTTAATCGGAAAAATAAAGCGTTAGCACACATTGGAATTTAATTTAAAATTGAAATTTAATAATAATTAAAACGAAATGCTCTTGTATGGTACTGTAAAAACGGTTCATTTGAAATCTTTGAACCACGCTAAATGGGCACAGGACGACAATGCAATAATAATGTCAATTAACCTACATTAATTAGGCGACATGGGTTAACTATCATAAATATAATTTAAAAAATAAACTTATTTTTTTCCCTTGTAATTTAACGATTACCATTAAGTCTAGTTTTAAAAAAGATAAACGCAAAGCTTTGAAGAACAATAATGGTAAAAATGTATAATTAAAACCGCGATTAAAATGTTCCTTTTGACCTTTAAAATAATAAAAAGAATATTTACAAATATAATAATATAATAGGTACAATATATATTATAAGCTAATTTAATGTAAGTCAATAAAATTGTAAATGCGTTTATATTGTTTATATTAGTCAAGGTTTATAATTAGATAATGTGTTACCGAGTGATTAAAATTGATTGGAAATTTAGAAATTAATATCGAATATTATTTGTCTTTTTTTAAAAAAGAACAAAACTAAATATGTTTTCGATTTAATTTGAAGACAATAAAAAATCATTAATATTTAATTGTGACCGGATATATAACAACTATAATTTCTTTTTTAAATGTTCGGGCAGTAAATTATTATTATTATGATTATCATAAGATGAATGTTTTGCATAGTGTAGTGCATATTGTATTACGCCTGTATTATAATATTAGAATAATTAACTATCAATAAACTAATCCACTGAAAGAGAATAAAGATGCGAACAACGATTTTTACATTTCAGCTGGACCCGAGGGTTGGACCTATCCATTTTAGTATTCACAAGATAACATCGATATTCATCATTTATCGCTGAATACAACACATGGATATTTCATTGTTTTGAAATGATCATCGCAAATCGCTTTCACAGATCACATGCTCAATTCTACAAATGGTGCCTACAATAATATTATGGCATGTATAGACTATATAGAGACATTAGAGATAATATTAATTAAATATCATTCAAATGTTACATGAATATTTTTGTTTTTGTTTGACTAATAACAACCAATTTGAATTCATTATTTGACAATATACCTAATAATAAACACGTAGGCGACTACAAAAGTTAATTAAAAAAAAAAAATCAATTAAAATAAAATTTGAGTTCAAAGTGTATATTAATTGAATTCAAGTTCATGGTTAATGAAATATAGGTAAAACACGTTTTTTTTTAAAATTATTTATTCCAATGCAATTTGTCGATTTTAGATCTTCTACTATTAGGTAACACTTTAATCATAACTTTTTGACGTAGGTAACGTTCCTTAACATATCTTATTTAGAAATTTTCCAATTTATATGATTGACCCTATACTTTGTACAGACTACTCATATCAAAAAAAAAAAAAAGGAAGATTTTTGAAAATGAACATTAAAAAAAAATAATAATAATAAGCAGTAATGAAGTTTATTAATAATATTAATAACCATTAACCTAATGAAGTTTATTAAATAATATAATAGCAACAACAATAAATAACAATTTAAATAGGCATTAAAGAAATTGACGCAAAATTATTATTGAAATGTAAAAAGGAAAAATGTACCTACCTAAAACATCAAATTTTTGGAAAAACGATTTTTAGTTTTAAGAATTCAATAAATAGGTGTTAAAAATTATAATTGAAAAAAAGCGTTTATAAATGCATTTGATGGGACATGGGTATTCATCGATCATGTGGAAAGAATGTGATTTGAATAATAAGAGGTTCCCATATCTCAATAGTATACCTATAGCGAGGTACTTTACATACATCAATAGTATTATTATACATGTGCGAAAAAATAACTGATAAATTACTTATCGGCTTGATCCAAACTTTAGCTACTGACGTCCGACAAAGGTTTAATTAATGATAAATCATTTTCGAATTTTAGTCGACCAGAGTTATTAATGATTTGTATGTTCGTTTTCCGGTCGGAAAGTGTCTCTAAAGCGACTTACAATCCTAATAATTGATTTCGACGTATTTTATTAATGAGTCTATAGTTTTTCATGAGACCAAAAATAAAAATTGTAGGTAGGTACCAACATAAAATAATATAGCAAGAATTGGAATCGTTCACGCCTACTCGATTGATTAGCATAATATTTTAATTAGGTATATAATGTTTTATTTTTATGCATTTAGCAATAACACAAAAAATCATATAAGCAATTATTAATGAGTGTATTTTTTTACACAAATACGATGAAAGTTAGAAGGTGCCCGGCATCATTTAACGATGAAAAAACAATTCGATTCTTCTATTCACATATGATACACATAGGGGCAATTTCAACTTATTATCAGGAGCTAAAAATATTCAGGGTCGGATTTAGCACAAGTGCCGCCATAGGCCCTGATATAATTCTTTACCCTCCCCCTCATCTTCTCCTACCATAAAAAAAAGAAGTTTGAATGAATAATTACTAATGAAATAATTTAAGTAGGTACCTACTTAATACCTGTATAAAAATCGCGAATAAAATAAATAGGTGCCTACCTATTTTTTTTAAAATAACAGCCTTAAAATGTTTTGAAATAAGTTGAACAAATGTCCGACATGTTGGTCCAATAGGAGGTACCTATATAATATCAGACATGTATACAGGGAGGGTTAGGGGTTCAACTCCCCGAAAGTTTTTCGAAAGTTCATTATACATTACCTAATTAATTTTTACTATATTATTATAATAGTTCGAAACACAGGTATTGCACTAAGTCATTAAAACTGCAGAGATTGCTTAATTGCAGCGTTGTTCAGTTATTATAATATGTATATACCGGTATATACTGTATGTATATAGGTACTACTGTTTTATTACAACCCTCCCCCCCCCCCGGAAACTTTTTGTACGTGCTTGTATAGATAGTATAGACAGCAGACTGCTTACAGTTCAATAATGAATTGATATTTCAATTTTTATAAAATAATTTCTTCAATTCTTTATTTTGTTAGAAAAAAGTAGGTAATTCTTGCTTATTTTTTTGAAAATATCAAACAGTTAAATGGAAATCAATAACCACATTTACCATACTATAATTTACATTTTTGGAGCAGTTATGTCTTTCAAGTCCTCCCCCCCCAAAAAAATAGCGCCTATGATGATATAATAAAATAAAAATTTAACATATTTATAATTCCCAAGTATTTTCATATATATATATATATATATATTATTATCACTTGTTATTATATACTAGGTTATATAAAAATCGAAGCCGCAAACGGATGCCATCGCTAGAGAAACGTATGCGAAGAGTAATTGAAAAAAAAAGACACAGACACATTTTACATTGTACAATTTTCACATAATCATCCATATTCGATTAAAAACCGGCAACTGTTACGGTAGTTTTATATCGAAAATTGCGTTCTACTAGTCATTACATTATAGCAGTATAAAACGTAAAATTGATTAGAAGTGCTATTTTTAGTGATGTTATCGCAATCGGTTTATCTTTATTAACGGGTTTGAAAATAATAAAATTGACGAAATGCCAACGGATTTTGTAAACAATATTACCCTAGACACGACGACACACAGTGAACTGTACAAACGGACGACGACCACGCAGAGAAGGTATACACACACAAGGAGGGACTGACAATTGACGGATATAATAAAAACATAATAGCGAAATCATTGGCTTTGATAAAAAAAAAAAGAAGAAAAGCAATTTAAATCGTACAATAAACCCGTGAAACTAATAATAACTTGTATAACAATAATTTTTCGTCGAATTTTTCTTTTTGTGCGCGGAAGGCTTCTAAAAATCGAATTTTCACGCTTTTTACGTGCACGGTGTATTTCTATATTAACATACAAAAATGTTTAATTTCGTCGTCGATAGATTTCCGGGAGAAAAAAAAAAAAATTAGAAACCAACGTCGTCGTACTGTGTTCGACAGGTGTCACGCGTACCACGTGTGATACGGCGAGTGGACATCTCTGCACAACACATGCCGTGTACCCCATCCATATAGAGGTCATCGTCCACTATAGGAGACCAGAGAAGAGCGAAAACATTATGGGAGGGATGTGGCGATTTATATTAGAGCGGGATAAGTGTACCCCTCGGCAGATGAATAGGAAATAAAAAATATTGGCAAGACGAAAATCGTGGAGAAAAGATAACCGACAAAACACATCGAAAAGTCACCCGGATCGCGTCGCTTAGCGGTTGAAACGTTTTTTACGGGACGCGCGGTGGCGGCGGCGGTACCTTTTCGTTGCCGACGTCGGACGACGCGAAATCGGCACAGCTCTTGGGTCTTCGGCGGGTGGCGATTTCCCACCAGGGCACGTCGGACGGCAGCGGAGGCGGCGTCAGCGCGTTGTACGACGACTTGGGCCTGGGGCCGGAGCACAGCACCTGTTGTCGCGGCTGTTGCTGCTGCCGGTGGTCCCCGTCGCCGTCGCCGACGACGTGCTCGCTGACCGGTTCCAGGTGGTGCAGTAATCCGACGGTGGTGGTCGAACGCCGTCGCTTGTGGCCGACGTAGTGGTGCGGCCGGCGGATCGTGGCGAAACCGTCGTGGACTGCGGTGGACGAGCCGCCGCCGACGATTGTCGGATCGGTCCGTGCCATCGGGTTCCGGTGATGGTGGAACATCATCGCGCGGCTCACGCGTCAACGCATCACGATAACGAACTCGACGCGAAAACGAAGACGAATGCGGATCACAGGATCGACGTACACAGCGATAACGCGCGTTACCGCGTGCGACCGCTCCGGCCGATCGGACTGGACTGACGCGATAAACCGCAGTACACGCGGAGCAGTGCGCACGAGACACGCGATAGTTAGCGGCGGCACAGTACGCGGTACAACACGGCACCGCCCCTCGACGATCCGAGGCGTCGTCGTCGTCGTAGTTATAATTAATACCATAATAATATTATTGTTATTAACTACTATAATATAGTCTGGATAAATAATTATATTACGACGTCTATCGTGATTTACTGTCCGCCGGTTTGCACACACACGTACACTCAAATACATAATTTTATAATAATAATACATATTATGTGTAACATTATTTTTGTTTTTTCTCGTGACACGCGCCCGTAGTAATTACACGTATGTATCATATGTATATAATATGTCTTTGGTATGTATACACAGCAGTCGCGTTGTCAGTCTAATTGTTATTATTTAACCGCAATGTGATAACGCGATTTGACTTCGGTTCAGTTCACTAACGGAGAAACAACGAAAACGTCAAGACCGTTCGGCCGGTCAAAAAAAAGAGAGGAGGGGCGGCGGTCGTAGTTTTTCGAAATCGACACCGCGTCTCCCAAACCTCTCCTTTGGGCCCGAGGCGATGTAACGTCGTCGCCGGCTGCCGTCTCCACAACTCACGCCACAATAGCCCTTCCTTCTCCTCCTCCTCTCGTCGCTCGTCGTTGTAAGAAAAATAAAACGAAAACGAAAACCGTATTCCGGAACTCCGTAATGACCGGCTATTCGACGCCGCGACAATACGCTCTAAACGATGACCATGTACACAATATATTTAAGCGCATAATAATAATAATAATATTATATTTATATACGTCGCACGCACGATAAACAATAAATACATTAACTAATAATAATAATAATAATATTATGCACGTTTCTCTTCGTCGGAGCCAGTGGCAGGCGGGGGATTAGATCGTTGGCGACCCAACGAGACCGGAGTACCTCGTCGTTTCGTTTTATACTATACGGCAATATATTGTGTTCTACGGGCCCGGACATAGAAATAATACGATTATTATTGATCACTAAAAATAGGATGTTGGTGACAAATGCATTTTTTCTCCCCTTTAATCCTATGCAATGCACTCCAAGTTAAAAATTCGTTTCATGCCTCCCTGATTCAGAATATTATGAAAATTAAATTTTGCATTTATAGACGTTTCGGTTATAAATGCATTTTTTTAAATTTTTACGTCACTATTTCATTTTACAAGTCATTTCACGTAGTTTTTGTAAATTATCGGTCATTTTTCTTATAAAATTAAGACTTTCAGGAACGATTTTACATTTTTCTAAAAAAATATTTTTATCAAAATTATTGAAGAGTTTTTGTTACGATTACATATACTTCATTAGTAGATACTAGGTGCTCACACTTTATCATAAAACATTAGCTTTTACAGAATATACCTCGATGTACACGCTTATCGAATATTATATTTATAAATTGTATTCAGTCAATCCGATAAATCTCTTTGTCAATATAACGACATTAAGTTCGATGTTCACGTAGATTTTTTAATTTTCTCACTCAATTTAAATAAGTTTGGACACTTACAATTACATATTATTCAATTTGTATTTTAAGCATTTTTTTTTTAGGGTCATTTTTGGTACTTGTTTAGGTCATTAAAATCTTATCTCTATTGATCACCAATCACGTATTATATATACACGCGAGCTTACACTTTTTATGTCTAAAACATACAATAATAATCATAGAGCGCGAGACCCTGTTGAGATCGAATGTCGCGTATTGCGACTATGGACAACGGCCAGGGTTGTGCGAATAACGCCGGCCGCTTTTTTAACAATACGTTTTATTATTTTCTTCGCGTTCTCCAAGTCGCAATAAAAAATAATAATAATAATATTATGTGTAGGTTTGCAGTTACTGCAGCACAGTATACTACTGTTATTATGTCTAGTCGTGGCCAACAACGCATCAGGTTCGGACATCGTCAATCGTCGTCGTAATAGAAAAATGTCAACATAGATACCTGTTATATAAAAACAAGAGTACAAATAATAACCTCTTATTGGTGTATATAATTTATATCAAATAAATTGAGTATAACGGATCTTCGGCAACAATTAGTTTTTTTTATATGTCGTTTCGTAAACGGTGAAATTTCGACTGGCGAAACAATGTTCCGATAATTGTGATAAATTGTTGGCTAAAAGCCGTGTATTTTACGATTATACATTTCTTTATAATATTATATATAGGTAACTTATATAAACACAAGACGCCAATATAATAGGTTATAAAATATAAACCTCCATACCAAACAAAATTGGTTAGTAGAAATGAACCTATTCTTCGGCTATAATAATATTGTTTTCATCCGTCAGTCGTTTACACGTTCATAAATCTGGTGATCCCAGTAACATATTTTTCCTATATTTTATGTACTAAATATTAATTACAACGTATAAATATGCGCATTCTTTGCTCCTCGGATGGGACCTGTGGGCGAGTTAAATTATAAAGAAATTATAAATAATTTCTTCAAAATAAAATTATTCTGAGCGAAGCCTCAGTTTATACAAGACAATTTTACTTGAAAATTATAAATTTTATTATTATTACAAAAAAACACTTTTAACTGAAAACAGGAAAACATTTTATATTTTTAACATTTTCTGTTGTCAAAATATTTTCCATATTATTGTCTATTTAAATTTAAATTTTCATAGTTAGGACTAAAAAAAGTTTTGAAGGCGTTTTTGTCAAATATTAGGTAGTTTTTCCCAAATTTTGGAAAAACATTTGAGAATTTCGAAAAATAACTTCTTTTTCTAATAATAAAATAAATTAAAAAAATATATTTAGAACATGTTTTGATGGCAGTTTAATAATAACGATAAAATGCATTTTTTAAAGGATTTTTTTGACTGTTTTTAAAGCATTTTTCGATGATTTTTAGTGCATTTATTCAGATTCTACAAATAAGGGTTATTTCAAATGAAGACAGTTAAGAAGAAAATATAAGAATAGTATAAATGTATATTGTACAAGATATTATAATTTTATAGTTTTAATTAATTCAGAACTCGGTTACCATTGTTTGTGAAAAACAACTTCCTTAATAAAAGACCGTCTATCCAATTATCTAGGAATACCTGCATAAAATAAACAAAATGTATAATATAATACTCCATCGATGTGTTAACAACCTCTAAGTGCCGTGATTGACTTAATAAGACCAAAAAATAAAACGTGAGACAATAGTAGTAATATAATATACCTGATATTATGTCAGTCACGTTTCTTTAAGATTGTAGTTTAGAACAGAAGCTATCGTGTGGGCTTTACTGAAGTATGTTCCATCAATACTACACTTAGACTACACTACACCATAATAGGAGGAAATAATAGCTTCATTATACTGTACACACACGCACAAAACATCAGTAACTAAATACCTGGTGATTCGAGGAGAGTTAAATAAATTACATTTTCGTGGTTTATTATATGAGCTAATAAGTCTAATTGGATGAACATGTATTTGCCAATTTGTGTGATTAAAGATTTAAGGAGTTGTGATAAAAATTTAAACATTAATCAACTTTTAGATTTTATTACTAAAAAGAGTAAAATTCACACTATTTTAATTTATTTCGGATTGACATTTTTGGACTGGAGTCGTGAGCTCTTCAGAAAATTATGATCATAAATTTAAGTAATATACAACAACAAACAAGTAAATAATATAAACCGTAGTTTAATAGAATCGGGTTATTGAGAAATATTTTTAATATAAATAAATATATCAAAATATAATTCATAAAACATTTTTACTAACAAATTTCAAGAAATGCAAGAAAAATACGGAATACCCAATAAAATTAAAAATTAATGTTAATACTCAGTCTGGTATACACACATTCGTACATAAAATGTATTAGAACGGGTAATTACTATTTGATGTATTTATAAGCATTCATGGAAAAATAACTTAGAAACTTAAATTAAAGTTGATAAATTATTGATGGTGATAACAATTTCTATATATTTTTGTTAAGTAATCTAAATAAATTGATTGTAATCGACGGTAATTGATTCCGGGAAATTAATTTAAAATAAATTATATTTGAAGCTATCTAATGACATAAAGTGC
Source organism: Stegophylla sp. TES_Ste_2020 (assembly GCA_025469315.1). Lineage (NCBI taxonomy): Eukaryota > Metazoa > Arthropoda > Insecta > Hemiptera > Aphididae > Stegophylla > Stegophylla sp. TES_Ste_2020. Next base: position 19,037 of record JAIPRM010000554.1, read on the forward strand.
AAATAGATATTTTAATTTGAATATTTTTGTAAATACCAAAAATGTTTTAAAGAATATTACTATAGGAACGCAGAATGAAGACAAAATGAACACGCCTTTGAGAATACAACGAAATGTTGCAATACACGTCTTAAGTCAAAACACGTTTGTAATTAATTAGTGAACTATCATTTGCATGCAAACAAAAAATAAAATATGCACGATTAACATGCATATACGGATCTATACGCAATAATGTCATTGATTATAAATTATAATACTGCACTTTAAAAACAATTAATTGGAATTATTTTACTACAATCAATGGTGGTACTGCAGTGATATGTGTGATACGTCTCGTGTTCAATATTCATCTAATCAATGGGGGCCAGCAGCTGAGGACTAATACGAAACAGAATATTATACAAACAGAGGGCAACAAGCACACAGCACTATATACGTTTATGAGTATATTATGACGCATGCAATGTTTTTTTTTTTTAAATTGTCTTTAATTGTTTCCATTCCCATTAACGGGACGCGCTCGCTCGTCCAGTATACAACGACTATATAATAGTACAGCCTAACACTATTATAGGCATTGCTGTATGATGATAATATACAGACATTGCACTATAGGTATTATACCACTCGACAACTGACATCAACTTGTTGTTATATACATATGGGCATATTGAAAAATAAATTGTGCGACGCTACGCGGAATATAGTAACCGAGAAAAACGAGAATTGACTGCAATTTATACCGCAGTGCAGAAAATGTAGTACTTGGGTATACCGCTGCACGAACGGTACGCAGCAGTAGATATATCATATATATATATATATATATATATATATTATATAGATGTACGTACGATTTGCCGATAGACCAGTAAAATGTTTCTTTTTTCCTCGCCTACAACACGCCGTCTCTTCTGTACATAGCATCATACTACTGCGAGTGAGATGAAAATCGAAAAAAAAAAATAAAAATGTCATTGATGATGACCGACGCGCCAACTGCGCGGTGGAGATTAGTGGGCACGAGGGACGGAACTGGTAAATTGGCTTTGATTGACGGACACCGGTTACCGCGCTGACAATGGACGTTTTTCTTCATTTCTCTACGGTTACAGTTAGATATTTTTATTTTATTTTTTTCAATTCCGTTCCTAGTTACCGCAAACACTTAATAATATGTGATATAGGAGGAGAACGTGCAGCAGTCGCAGACGCGCTATAGTATTTTATATATTATGCGACAGAAATATTTTGATATGAAAAACATCTATGATTTTCGATGCGAGTTGAAATTTAAGTGTCAAAGCACACAATAGCATATTTATACTTGCTCATCGCCGACACTGGTAGCTTCACAGAAACACTCAGAAATCTCAATAAATCGTTACCATTTTCGTATTACCGTAACATAATGTTTAGGAATACACAAACGTATCATTACACTGTAAAAATGTTGATTTATCTAGTTAGGTAAACGAAATTAAAACAATTACGAAATATCTCGGGGAGGGGTTGAGTTCGGAGTCCTGAAAATTACCATCATAATTATATATGTATATATTATAAACACCTATAGGTATTACTATTTCAGGAAACCAAAATTAATTTGGAATTATAGTGCATACATAGCAGAATAGTAGATATCAAACTCCATGGTTTTGGAAGTTTTGGCATGTTTTATAGTTTTAACAAGACGTATATATATGTGTTCTAAATGATCTGCGTAGAAACGAAAACCACACCCAGCAACCAAAAGGATACCCCAATAAAATGATTCCCCCTTTGAAGTCGCGTGTGTTACCAATGCCGCACATAATATACATTTTATACACCCTAACGAAAATGAACCACCCCAACATCAAACATACCTGCCGAAAAACAAAATACAACGAATATATTTAATGTATTAAACACAAACTATGTTTACCTGTACTTTATTTATACCAATTTAGTAGCTAGTAAATAAACATAAAAAAGGTAATTATCGTTATTAACTATTCCTACATAATGTAATAAGGGTGATTTTATTTTAACATGCAACATTTTGTAATCTTGTAAACTGTACATGCAAGCATATGCAGCAGAGTTGTCCAGTATAGATCACACTATTAGCTATAATATCTGATAAATCTCGTATATTAAATTTAATAATCACGTTCATAAAATAAATGATTTCAACTGAAACTAAAAAAACGAAAATATGAATACGTATTTTAAAACACTGATGGGGTCAGTTTCTTTGTAATACTAGGGTATAGATAGGTATCTACACTATTTGCAATGCAACAATACAATTTATGTCATAAGATGTAAGCTTTCAAAATAAAAACAGACACAGTATTCTACAAAATTTTAATATATTTAAAACGAAAAATGGTAATCTCAACAGTATGTAAAATAATTAGAAAATCACAAATCAGTAATCCAAATGTTTGGTCTAGTGCAGTGTTTAATATTTTAGCGTAGTTATTTTAATGAAACATGACTTTTTCCCAAATTATTTACACAAAAAAAAAAAAAAATCAATATCATGTAAATTTTTTAAAATTTTGGCTTTGGTTCGGTAACCAAATCCGTGTAGTTTATTACGATCTATAATAAAAATAAAGCTGAAACTATTAAGTTAAATTTATCAACACTATTATATTATTCTTATTTTACACTTTTGTTCAGTGGTATAGTAGTAAATTAATTTATGGTAAACGCACGTAAAAGGGATTGAGTCTTGAGTATAACCTAAAAAAATTTCCTACATTTGTCATTTATTACACATTTCCTCGATGTGCTAACGTAAATAACTTTTTTCTGACAAACATTTTAATTATAATAACATGATATAATATATATATATATTTTGTAGTAGTTTTGAAATTAATAAATTTAGTTTTTAATAAATACTGCCATAATTATGAATATATTTATTTGTAAAAAAATTGGTATAATAGTTATAACACAACGATGTAACAAAAATAGTGTAAAAGTGGAATACGTCCTCCGCCTTTAATCTTTATAGGTATACAATAAATATTCTAAGAAAAAGAACCATACATATCCTCCGTATTGTGAAGAGAATACCACAGTATAAGAATACTTAAGTCTAAAATTGAATAGCAGTTATCATAAATAAAAGACGTAGTAGTAAGACACAGGCCTTATAACTAGACGTTATGAGACCTATCATGGTAAAAGGGGATGGAGGTCGTTCTCCGTGCTACTATCTTTCTCAATGCTGCACTGGACGTTGGTACCACTGTAAAACCGACACTGATCAAAACTGATTATTGATTATGAGAAGAGGTGTGTTGTGCTTTGCAGGAGATAAATAAAATGTATATTCACTATTCATTTATTGCAGTTCAAATATATTTTTACATTTAAAATCTGGAAATGTTTTATAATAATGTTTTTAATAATTAATAAATATTATGTTTTGGTGAAACTCTTTTTATCGTCTCTTTTTTAAACTAATACTTACAATTCTAGTCAAATTAATAATACTCATTATTTTCAAGTATAGAGCTCACAATATGGCAAGTGTAGAGAAGATAATACGCAAAGGATTAAGTAATAAGAAAGACTATTTGTTACACAAATTAAAAAATGGTATGAAATGTTTGTTGATAAGTCAGCCGGACAGTGAATGTGAAGAAAAAGTTAATGATGATGACTCATTTACAGACAATTCTTTTTTAAGCGATGAAGAAGAATCACAAAAAGAAAACAACTTATTTGCAATGTCGTTGTGTGTTCACATAGGTAGCTTTAGTGATCCCGTTGAAGCTCAAGGATTAGCACATTTATTAGAACACGTGATGTCAATGGGTAGTAAACGTTACCCTGCAGATAACCATTATGACCGGTTTTTGTTAAGAAATGCTGGATATTCAAATGCAGAAACTGGATGTGAGTACACAAAATTCTATTTTGAAGTTCCAATGAAATATTCGCAAGAAGCATCAGATATATTTGCGAGTATGTTTGAAGCACCTAAATTAGCAAAACAATCAATCGACAAGGAAAAACAAGTTGTAGATTCAGAATTTCAAATGGCCATAATAGATGATGACAGTCGTTTACAGAGGTATGTATGATAACACATACCTTATTTGCCTTAAAATAATTTATAATTTTTAACACTTTTTATCAGATTACTATCGCTGTGTGCTGATAAAAAAAATCCTGCCGGACTATTTTTCTGGGGTAACTTGGAAAGTCTAAATCATCCAAATTTGAGTGAAATGGCTGTAGATTTTTGGAAAAATCACTACTCAGCTAGCCGTATGACTTTGGCAGTTCAAAGTAAACAATCAATAAATGAAATGGTAGAGTTGGTCGATAGTTTGTTTAGTAAAATACCTACAGACAACAAACCACCACCAGAATTTAAAATTAGCGAAGAACCATTTTGCTTAGACCATTTTCACAAAGTGTTCAAAATAGTGTCCATGAGTTCTACTAAAAAATTAATATTATATTGGTATTTACCTCCAGTTATTGAACTTTATAAGATTAAACCCTTAGAATATATTGCTTGGATAGTAGGACATGAGGGTAAAGGAACATTAATTAATTATTTGAGAAAGTTAAATTATGCAATGGAACTAGAAGCCGGATTAGAAGATGACTTTTGTAATAATAGCATTTATAGTTTATTTTGTATTTCAATTGAATTGACTGATATAGGTTTAAAAAACATATATGAAGTAATTGAATTGATTTTTGGATATTTAAATTTGGTGAAAGAAAAAGGAATATCAGAACACATTTTTAAAGAAATTCAAATTTTAGCAGTAAATGACTTCAATTTTTCTGAAAACAAAACTGCCATAGATCATGTGGTAGAACTTTCTGAAAACATGTTAACATTCGATGAAGAAGATTATTTAAGTGGTACATCATTATTTCATGAATATTCACCAGAAACAATTAGCCGGTTTTTAAATTTACTAACAGTAAACCGAGCAGCTATATTTATATTAGCTAAAGAATTTGAAAATTCTGATTTATTTTTAAAAGACAACATTTTTGGAACAAAATATTTTCCTGAAAGTTTAACACAAGAATTAGAAATTAAATGGTCAACAATTAAACCCCATCCATTTTTTGACATCCCAAGTGAAAATAAATATTTAACCACAGATTTTACAATTTTACCTCTGGAGGCAGATATGAAATATCCAGAGAAAATATTTGAAAATGAATACATTGAATTGTGGTATAAACAAGATAATCATATTAAACTACCCAAAAGCTATGTTATGTTTAAATTTATTACTAAGCTTCCATCGTCATCATTAGAAAACTACATGCTATTAGATTTGTTTTTGGATTCTATTGTATTTTTATTAAGTGAAGATACATATCCCGCAGTAATGGCTCAACTCAATTATGTTATTCGAGTATTTATTACTGGATTTGAATTGACATTTAATGGTTTTAATGAGAAATTACCTTTACTCATAGATATGGTAATGAACAGTTTAAAGAATTATGAGACCTTAATGACTGAAGAAATATTTATAATGATTAAATCTAAAGCCATTAATAGACTTAAAAATAATCAATATGATTTGGATTATGTTTCATCTGATTTGAAAAATAGTTTGATTCAAGATCCAGATTGGAATTTAGACAAACGATTAAACTGCCTAGAAAATGTAGACTTTGAACAACTTCTTAAATTTTATGAACAACTAAACACATTATACTGCCGAGCATTGATACAAGGAAATATTAATCAAAACCAAGCTATAGACATTACCAAAAAAGTTGTTAGTGTTTTAAATTACCAGCCTTTAGCTAAAGAATGCTTTCCCGTTATCTTGATAAAACAGCTTAATCAAGGTGACTGCCGAGTGAAAATGACTAACTATAACCCTAAAGATAACAATTCAATGGCTTATAAATATTATCAGTTTGATAAAAATGACATAAATGATTCTGTCAAATATCAAGTGCTTCAGCCAATGATGGAAGAATCTGCATTTAATGAATTACGAACAAAACAATGTCTTGGTTATGATGTACAGTTAAGTGTAACATCCAATTACCAGCATTATGGGTTTTGTTTTAAAGTAGCACATCAAAAAGATAAATATGAAACACAATATGTATTTAATAGAATGGATGATTTTCTAAAACAGTTTTGGGAAAATTTTAATGATTCTGATGAAGTGAATAAAGTTATAGATGCATTAATTGCACTTAAAGTCTCGCCTGATGATTGCTTAGTACAAGAATTTAACAGAAATAGAAATGAAATTTTAGAAGGATGTTTTAAATTTAACAGATTAGAATTGGAGGTAGAAGCACTCAAGGATTTGGAATTTGAAGATGTTGTGAACCTCAGAGAAGGGTTTTTATGTGGCCGGACACTTAGTGTTGAAATTATTGGCAACAGTAGTAATGAAAATGAAATTAAAGATAGTCCACCTGTTAAAAAAATGTGTAAAGAAGAAAATACAAATTGTATTTATATAGAAAATTTAAAAGAATTTAAAAGCGGTTTAAATTCTTATTAATTATTGTAAAATTGATTATTTATTTTTTGTGTTCCTCCTAAACATTCATGAATAAACATTATAATATATTACACCTATAAAAATTATATTTATTTAATCATTTTCTGGAACTTACAGCATGTTATCTATACAAAAAAGTGTATCTACCACTCATCATTTGTTTGTGTCGTATGTTATCTGCACATAGTCTTTTACGGACAACTCGCACGTTGATAACATATAACACGAGTTCCTATTTTTTTTTTTTTAATTATACAAATTATTTAGTATACAATCTATTAATAGTTTATATATTTGTTAAACAGTATTACAGTTAATCCAGTTATAGCAGTAGTAAACAAATATTTTCATTTCTATTTTACTTCAAGTACTGGTTCAATATTTCAATAAAACTTTAAAAAATGATCTTTTAAATGGCATTAAACCAGATTATATTTATTATATATAAATATAATATTAATAAATATATTTCCTTCAGAAATTTAAATTTTAAATCTTTCATAATACCACACTCGTAGAGTTCATCAATAAATTATATTTTGAACATTTATTTTAATACTTACATTTGTTGATAATTGACTAGTCAATGTATGAACTTTGTCTTGGGCATCACTTAAATCTCTTCTTAAACGTCTAACTTCTTGTGTCTGTTTTTCATCTGTTCCCATTCCACTGTATAAAGATGAAGATCCGGTTGATATTAAACTTAAAGCGGAACCATGAGCTAAAAATCAATTCAACTCATTAGACATCTTTATAGTCATAAATAATTTTGATAATTATGTATACCATCATCATCTTTTGTGTTTATTTTACTCATTATTGAGGCAGCATATGGAGATGAAATTACTGATCGATGATTTGATTGTGGGGATTGATAATTATAGCGACTAGCTGGTGTGGGACTAGTTGGTTGTGAGGCATGCGGGTAAGTGCGATGATCAGAACGATTAGAAGATGCATATGGTATACTATAATATGAATCTGGTTCGTCGGAACGTTGCAACATGGATGGATATAGTTTTTCTGATTTTGTAGATCTAAAAGAATGATTAAACAAAAAATATAAAATATTAGATGTAATAATTAATGATTACAATTTAATAGGTAGTTTTAAAAAGCTAAAATAATAATCATCAGTAGTGAAAAGCAACAATCGTGTAATTTGTGTAAATATTTTCAAATTGAAAATGCTCATTTTTGGCATTATGCCTACCTTGGAAATGTCCGATCTTTTAGGAAACTGCAAATAAATTTACAGCATTAAATTTCCCCAAAATTGTTTAATTAGCCAAAATGTTTTTTAAAAATTATTTAAAGATTAATTCATCAAACTTAAATAATATAATGAATAAGTGTATTACAAACCTGATACTATTACTCCTTGATATTCGATTTCCTTGGCTGGGCGAAGGACTAGTATTTGGAGATGCTGTAGACATTAATCGTGAATGGGTTAAACTTGCTCTATGATGTAGTTGTGCAGGAAGAGATTCAATACTGTCTGCTTCAATCATACCTCCTGTACAATATCAATAATTAATTAAAAAAACATAAATTAAATATGGCAATCATTTACCTATAGCACCAGTCCTAGAAGGCAGAGAAGCTGTATAGTGTGGCGGAACAGGATTGTGTCTTGTCCATGTCCCATAAGGGCTGTTAATTTTGGCTTCTTGTTCTGACTGGTTTGCCATAAGTCGTTCTCTGACACTTTGTGATAGTTGAGAAGCACTCGGGCCACTGACCGAATATGTCTTCATATCAGTTTGAGTGCCCCCAGAAACTTTCACCTACAATAATTATGGTTTAATTTTACAATACAAACATAATATAATATAATTTTTTTTTAGTTACTTTTGTCCTAGGAACAGCTGAAACTTGAGCTGTCCTTGGATCTCCTTTACTATTTGAGCTAGATGTTGATCGTTTAACATAACCAAAGCTCTGAGAAACACTACCTCGAGCTTTAGTTTTCTCACTGCGTGATTTTCTCTCCATATAGTCCATGTTATGCAAATCTTCACGAGATCCATCTAAGATAATTTAATTATATTTTATTAGTTATTAAATAAAATTATATAAAATACTAAAAGTATAGTATTTATAATACCAGTAGATCTTTTCTTATCAGTTCGCCTTGGACTTTGTTTATCTCGCACTCTTTCAAATTCATTCGCTCTAATTTGTTCTGCATTTTTACCAGCTTCTATATACTTTTTCCATTGTGAAGATTGTCTAAAATTAAAATTCAAGATGAAATCATAAAAGCATTTATAACTCATGTTAATGCTATTAATTAAATACCTTAAGTTTGAATTATTTAACTCGGTTTGCTGTCCGCTATCAGACTTCTTAATGTGGCTACGAGTAACCACTTTATAGACAGGTGCCACAGGTGTAGGTTCTGGAGGACTGGTTGGAGGGCTAACATCAGGACCAAGACTTGATGAGCCCCCGTCTGGGCCCACATTAAATCGATTCAGCTGATGAAAAATTAAGCTTATAAATATAGGAATTTACTATTTATGAATATTTTATCTCATTACCTTGACTTGTTTATTTGCTAGTTGATTTGAATCATTTATTTTTACATCAAGTGTATCAGATGAACCAATTCTAATATAAAAAGTGAAAAAAATAATACTTGTTATTCAAAATTAGTATCACACATCCACCTATAGATTTTAAATAATTATACAAGATTTTTATAAAAATAAAAATTGTATTGTACCTACAACTTGTATTTAAATTAGTTTTAAAAATGTACTCTTGAAGTATAATTTAAATCAAAATATAATATTTTCATACCAGAGGCCTTGACCTTTTTTATAGCAGGTCAAATGTGAAATAAGTTTACATTCGTGGGTCAAAATAGCTTGGGGGATTGAAAAATATTTCATGACAATTTTCTTTTTTTCTGATTGTTACATAAATTAAAATTCTATCAAGCAGTCAAAGATTAAAAAAAAAAAAGCCGGACATACTTCGCACGATGGGTGTACTTCGCACGACGGGTAGTATTCTCTTGACGGGCGTATTAAATTTTAAAGACACAATATATCATTTCTTTAGTAAAACGATTCTGAACGAAGGAAGTTAATAATATAAGAAAAAAAAAGGTCCAAAATTTTTTTTCACATTTTCAAAATTTTCTTGCGCCAAAATCTTTTTTATAGGATTTTCTATTTATGTTTAAATTTTCATAAAATTCTGATCAAAAAATGATGGTTTTCGAGTCGTTTAGGTCAAATTTTGGGTAGTTTTTTCCAAAAAAAACATTGAAGAATTGAGAAATTCAAAAAATGACCTCTCTAAAGTACAATCTAGAGGCGATTCGGGTTTTAATAAGTTGTTGATCGAAACTTTTGGACAAGTATTTCTATACAAAAAGTTGTACACAGAAAAAAAATAAATAAATAAATAAACATTATTGTAAAACCACTAGCTTCTTCACTTCGTTCAGAATCTAAAAAAGGCTACCAAAAAAGTTATTGAATTAAAATATTTTTTTGATTTACCATATTTAAATATAATACAATTTTAAAAAGGCTTAATGAACCAAATTTTGTTGAAGACCTCTGCTATTACTATATTAAAAAAAGCTAATTTCAATAATATTTATTACAAATGATATTATATTATGTCTTACCTTTGTTTTAAATTAATTTGATTATTTAATTGTACATTTTGTTTATTGTTTGTGATTGAATTTTGATATCTTATAGATCTATAACACACAGATGAACAACGAACAGTTATTAACAATAGCGGATGATTTTATATTAATTGAATACACTCCACTATTAATAATCATGTATTTAATTTATGAATATCCACAAATATACATGACTTTGTTGTAATTAAAAATATTAAACAATTTAATTCCTTAATGAGAATTATAAAATTAAAGAGTGGTACTGTGTGTTTTTGTTTTCATGTTTATTAATTATTATAACAAATGGTTTTAACTATTTCTAATACACTACCACCATACAACCACTACTCCAAAACGATTTACGACTACTACTACTACCCAACTCTTACGAACTTTAGGGGTGTGTTGTTTAAACCCCCGTTCTCGGATATCGACACCCCCCTGATGCAGGAACAGTGTATACTATATATATATATGACGCACACCTAGTGCGCTATCTACCCAGTAACTCTATCAACTATTAACTTAACACTTCGGCGGGGATTTGTTTCCCCGGCCTTACTGTACACAAAGTGTCTTAACAATAATAATAATATTATGCGTAACATTTTTTTATTTTTTACCTTCGATTTTTTTACCGTAAGTCATTATTTTCAAAAGCAGTTTTTCCGAAAAAAAAATAAGACACTGGCCGTTGTAGCGCTGCGTTCGTCACTGCACATTGTGCATTTTGTCGTCAGCTTGCTAAACTAGACGGGTTGGAGGGGGTACACGCGATCGACGGCCGGGAAAAGGGAAGGGTGTGTTGTTCGTTCAAGGTCTGGCGCAGAGCGAGGGAAATATAATCGATGAAACCCTAAAGGGGCATTCATCCCACCTGAGTGATAATAACAATACGGTATTAAAAAAACGAAAACAAACGAATTATTATATCGGTTAAATTAAATTATTTATTTGTAGATTATATTAAGTAAATACGGCTGTGAAACCCACAAAAGAAAATTAAATCAGTATTTAACGGGGGAATCAAATAAGAAAAAAAAAAACGATGCCCCTTTGATTGTCGCTCGACGATGGGTCTGGATCAAGAATCAATAGTTTATCACATTTCGATTGTTTAACGAATTTAATCACGAAGCTATAGCATATTAGTATTTCCTACCAAATAAAATAATATTGTATTTTTTTTTTTTTTTTTTCATAAGACGACGTCATACACGCATTTGTTGTGTCCATCTAACAAACAAACGGAATAATATTGCGAAATTAAGATACATAGAACATCAATAATTATTAGAATCAAAATTAAAGAGAACAATAGTTTCGAGGGAATGTCATATTATTTTTGTAAAATATCGTTCGACAAACATGTTTAAAATTTTATATTTTTTAAATAGTCATAACTTATCTATCAAACAATACTTTACAAGAGTGATTCACGGAAATTGCTAAAAAATGAAATTAAGCACGTTTTTATAAAAATGTATTCTTAAGACGACTAAACGTTGTAAAATAAATAAATACCGAAATATCATAAAATTACATTTTTTATAATAATAAACTGCACTAGGATTCAATGAGGCGAAACGAGCAGGAAATTACTAGTTAGTACCCTAGATCCTATATAGAAATCGAAGTCCATCATGATAATTAATTTACCATTATCATTACAAAATTCATATTTGTTATATAGGTTTGCAATTAAATATGATTACTATACTGTAGATCCCAGTGAAGCGCATAAAAAACGAGTGTTAAATTTGTTCATCTAACCTGACAAGGAAAACAGTAGTACTAGTAGATAACAGTTCACACTTGTAAAACAAATACAACTCGAATGAACAAGTGAAAGATACTTGATTTTTTTCTACCATGTGTATCATATTTAAAGTATTAAAATAAAATATACAATAGAACCATGTAAATACATATTGGCTATATTCTTATAATAATAATTAATATCATGCTTATATAATCATTTTTATTGTAGTCACTACAATCTATATCTATACCCTACACATAGTGTTTTTTGTTACGCATGAACTATTCATGAAAGATGACTCATTCAAAAAGGGAGCTCAATTACACCCTTTTCACTTACACGTCCTGTCCATAAAAAATAAAATATATATTGAGACAGCATAAAATAACATTTACACGACCAGATATGCTGCATTTATCTCCTAATAAAAATTACATTTTAACAATGAATAATGTTATATCCCAACTGATTGAAATATTATGAATCGTCCTAAAAGTACTACATTAAAATATGTTTTAACCATTATTTGTTTAATATACTCTAATATTATGAAATCGACAAATTAACTAACCAGTTAGGGGCGTCATTATAAATTTTTCTACAGAAAAAAAAATTGGAAAAATTAAAAAGTACATGTATAATCATTTTAAAAATCATTCATCCGGATCAAAATGAATAAACAAACGTGTACATTTAAAATAATAATGGGATGTAAATGCACACCCTTGCATATTGAAAATTATGCATAAAAGCTTAAAAAAATGCTATTGACATAATTCTATTTTTATAGTTATGTACCTATATTCCCAAGAGACAAATATTATGACAAACATGAAATAAATTATTATAAATATCATTGACGTAGAGATAAACTTTATTATATTATTTTCTGTGAATTTTTTTTCAGTTTTAAGTTTTATAACTATAACCATCTATTGTTATAGATTTTTAAGAGTTCGCATTTTAGATTTTAAACAAAGTGAAGAAGCTAGTGCTTTACATTTTACAATGATGGTTATTTTTTCTGTGAACACTTTTTGTGTGGAAATACTTGTCAATAGCAACTAGCAACTTTTTGAAACTGAATTTGTCCTAGATTGATAGAGAAGTCGTTTTTCAAATTTCTTAATTTTTCAATTTTTTTTAAGGTTCGGGGGAACTACCCAAAATTTGACAAAACAGACTCGGAAACCATCATTTTTCGATCCAAACTTTAAGAAAATTTAAACATAGATAGACAATAATACAAAAAATATTTTGGCGCAAGAAAATTTTGAAAATATGAAAAATTCCCCCAAGGAGGAATTGAAAAACTGCACAGAGAGAAATTTAGCAATAGTGAAGTAACAAGAATTTTTTTTTTAATTTTGTTCAAAAAATTAATTTTAAATCTACTTAAATTATTTAATTAATATTTGCATTTTATATTATTATTTCTGTTTTTATATTTAATAATTTGTTCTTATATTCAACATTATGAATTAGTAAGCTGATTTATATCTAATTTATAAAATAATGAAAATAAAAATTTGATAGTTGTATAAATAATAAATATACGTATACTAGAGCTCTGCATGGTCCGGTTTGGACTGGTCTAGACTGGACCAGACCGGACAGCGGTCTGGTCCGATAGCTGAAGTTTATATGTTCGGTCTGTCCATTATAAAAGAGTTGATATAATATTGGTAAAAGTTACAAAATCATAGTCTCATTTTAATTTGAAACGCCAATTTAGTCATTTCATTTTATATAATAATATACATATTACAATATATCCATGTTTATTATAATGATTAATAAACGTACACAGTTTCGATATCACAAGATTGTGATATTCTATGATTTATTGTTTTATATTTTATCGGTGCCATATAATATTATGTTGCACTCTGCATATTTTGTAAAAATATATTATATTATGTTTGTTGTTTTGTACACTAATAATTTCTATAAAGAATTTCTATACACAGAAATTATTTTTGACCCGTAAATGTTTTGGAACAACATATTTTAATATTCGATGGAATGTATTTATAAAACAAAAACAAAAGAATATTCTAATTTTAATTGTGAATTAGATATTCAGCATATAAATAATAAGGAATCACATAAATACATAATAATCATGATATATTATATTATTTTAAAAAATTGGGATAGCTAGGGATTTAGTCCAGTCATAAGTTTAAATATTTAAATTCAGTTCGGTCTCGGTCTTTTTAGTCAACTGGAACAAAAAACGGTCCGGTCTGGTCGTTGCCAAATATTTTATTTTAAAAATTTATGATTGATATTAATATAACATGATATTAAGTATATGTAATTGCCGATTACCAAGCCGAAATGTCTCCACGTTGTATAGTAAGTCATTCTTAAAATGAATATCTTGATATAAGTAAGTTTAAATTAATTTATACTAATATTAAACTAATTAGATTACTAAGTACCTATTAAGTACAAATTAAAATGTTCATCATCATTCATATAGTTCATAAGTATTTAATTTAAAACATTGTCACAAAGGAACATATTTTTAGCCAAACAAATAGCCAATAAATATTAAAAATATGATTATTTATGAATACAACTCATAGAAAATTTCATTATTGTTCTAAAACGTAGTCCTTAATTTATAATATTAACAAAATTAAAATGTATTTTTTGTACTATACAAACAAATAAAACATTTATTTAGTGCTTAACAAGAGTGTATTGTACAAATAAATTTAGGCTGTATTTAACGTATTTTCCAATATATTTATAAACTTATAAATGCTGAAAGATGTAAAAATCATAGATGTCATAAGATGTCAACATATAATATGCTAAATAGTAAAAAAAATACTTTTTTGGGTCACTTTAAAACTTCAATCAGCACTGCATGATTGCGTTAATTTATATAATAAACTCATACTCATATTTTCATTTACAGAAATATTTATAAAAACTCTTTCTTCTTAGTTATTTGAAAATATTTAATTGTATGATTACAGTGAAAAAAAAGTTATTTTTGTAAGCACAAATACCTAGGTACTCAAAAACTTGAATTTAAAAAAATATATTTGCCGTGAAAATAATCTTAAATGTTTTAAACTTACTTTGATTCATTGTAAACTGGGCCTTCAGACATATAACCTGGATCTGTTACTAGAATTTGTCTTGACTGAACATCATATTGAAGAACATCACCATCAGATACATAACCTATGAGAAATACAATGAATTGACAATTGTTCATTTTTCTTAACAAGAACATAACAATGGATATACCTATCAATAAAAATCAATTGTTACTTTACCTGAAGACTGTTGTCCATAGTCTGAATCTGCAGAAATACGTTTTTCTTGAAAATTACCATTCATATAGTTATTTTGAGCCAATCCTATATAAAACATAAAAAGGCACATGTGAACAAATAATAATTGAAGTTTTAGTATACATTTTATGTAAATTATGATTTAAATTTTATCTGATTCCATCGTTGACAGAAATAGAGAATGGCTTAAAGATACATCCTAATAATTAGTGGCTTAAATTTAAATTCTATATGTATATACATATGAATAGAAAGGGATGTATGCAATAATTTTTAATTTAAAGAAAATACATTTTTTTGTAAATTTAATTTAATTTTAAATACAATATAAGAATTTTACCTTAATTAAAAAATATTAAATTACAATCAAATCTAAAAACAGTTAGAGCATATTTTTATGTATAGTATACCTATAGTAAACTTAATGACCATGTTTAATTTAAATTGGTTGATTTCTGAGTGAATTTTGTTTTTTTAGATTCCATGGTCTAACTATATATTATTTTTAATAAAATAGTAGGTTCCTAGTTATTTATAATATTTCATTTGAAATTCATAAATCATTATTTATTTTTTATTTTTCTCTATATTTATGAATTATGGAAGTATAGTAAAATTAAGTAAAATTATTATTATTTTGTTGGTGAAGAACATTTTTGTCTTAATTATATTTTGTATGAAACAGTGGTGGATTCTGGACCTTAATTTTTATTTTGTGAAGGGGGGGGGGGTGGCAATTAGACAAAAATAGATCAAATACATATAAAATTAAAACATTTTTACATGCATTAAGCCTGGTATGAAAAAAATATAGGTTTCACAGACTTTAATTTCTTGAAATGAATATAACAAAATCTAAAAATCTCTCATAAATTAAACTGACAAGTAAATTGTTTTTGAGTTATAAATGTATTATATGTTATTATAATATTATCTATATTTACTTAAATATGTATTCAAAACCAAAAGCAACATGAAGAGTTTAAATTGGGTACCAAAATTATATTTTATATAGATCCATAGTAAATAAATAATAAAGATTTATTAGTTATAAGTTTTTATATGATAATAAAAAAGTAGTAATATATATAAATAGTTTATTTTTGCTGTTTTTAAGAATAACTTTATTCTACAAAATTGATGCAAATAAATCAAAATTATAACTATAATTTTTTAATAAAATATTATTGGTATTAATATTATAATCATGAATAATATACTCAATAAGTACATCACAAAACAAAAAAGGTACGTTTTTAATGTTGCTGATAGTCTTAGAATGATCAAATTCATGTATTATAAATATAATATATTATAGGGAAGTATAAATAATAGTACTATATAGAAAGTAGATTTTAATGCGCCCATGTATTTTTTTATTTTATTAATTTTGTAATAAATTGTGTCATTTCTTAAGTATAAAGTAATACTTGATTTTTTTTCTGTGTGTACACAATTCAAGATTAATTTCAATACCTAAATCTGATGGTATAGTGCGATGTTGAGGTACAATAATTGATCTTTTGTAGCCTCTTAATAATGGTTCCATTGGCTTCACATTTAAAGCTGGATCATCTTCTTCTGTAAATGATCGTTGCTTCTCATGTTTTAATTCATTTGGAATTAAAATAGAATTCTAGAACAGAGGAATGTAATTAAATAACCTCATGATTAAAATTTGTTTGAAGAACATACATTTTCAGATTTTTTGGATTCACTACACGTATCAAGTGATTTGAAATTGTTTTTTTCAAAGTCATCAATATTTTTAGGCTCTGAATTTATTTGTTGCATTGGTGCAACACAATGAGTTGGTTTTGCTGTTCCTTTGACAGTAGCTACTGGTTTAGGAATTCCAGTTCCACTAAGCCGTACAGATTGGCTTTGTGATGATTCCATTGTAGATGAATTAGTTAAATCTTCTTTATCAGAATTTAAAATCTATTAAAAATAAAAAATAAATATTATAATGACACACAAAGTGTATAAATATCATTTCATATTTACTTCAACACTTTGCCTCTGTGAATTTTCACATTTTGGAGGTGTAGATGATTTAACACTAATTTTTGAAAGACGTGATTCAGCTGGCACTGGTGGACGTACAATTTTTTTTCTTAAAACTGGTTTTTGAACTTCTGTGGAATTTTCTTTTTTTTCTTGACTGTTAATCAAATAAAATGAAACTTACAATATTTTTCATAGTAAAAAATGTGAATTGTTTTTATACCTAAGTACCGTTTTTGGCTCATTTGAAAGACTATTTGATGAATCACTGCGTTCAGAACGAGCAGAACTAAATCCACTGGAGCTTGAAGTTCTTTTTGTACTACTGATCACTAATTAACAAATTTGGTTACACTTAGTATAAAACACATACATACACACACACACATACACACACACAACCTTGTTTATTGGATTTTTCCTTTTGATTTGAAGCTTTTAACTTTTCCAACAATGCACTGTTTTTCTGCGCTGAACTATATGGGCTAGCAATATTAGTTTTGAGAGGAACTCCATTTTTATGACTGAAAAATTTCAAATTTAAAAATAATAGGTACATTTTTATGAAAATGCATTTAATGATTTGTAATTCATTACTTGGTATTTTTAGGTGAAGCAACTGGTGTTCTAATGATAGTTTTCGGTGATGGTATAAATGTGTGGGGACTAGTTGATCTGGAACTACTATTCGATGTGCACTTGATCCCGATGTATGGACCTATTAACATTACAAGTAAATATTTACGTAAAACATTTACATTTATACAATTTAGTATTTACATAAATACAAATACACCATTCACTGGATTAATTAAAAAAACAATATACAATTAATATTTTCATTCATAATGTATAAAAATTTAGTATTATAATATTAATTTAAAAATAAAATTAACAGGTTTAACATTCAATATAATATTATTAATTGTAAAGACACACTATATTCGAACACAGAATAGAATTAAAAAAAAAAAAAATTATGCACCTGTTTAATTTGTTATAACCAAATGTTTTTTCGAGGAAATAAAAATAATAATACTACAAAAAAGTCGAGAATTTATAAACCTTAGAAGCCTTACACTAAAGACAGATAAGAAATGCATAATATTATTATGCATTGTGAAACACATGATAAGAAAGCAACAGGCGTAAGCATATGCATAGGATGACGTCATCAATGGAAAATGTTAGGAAGGGTGTGGACTACAGACCCGAACACGAGAGTGCCTATAATAATAATTGTGATTACAATATAACAATGGAAGAAAGGGTGATTTAGGGAAAAACGAGAAAAAAAGAAGTGGGTGGTTTAATTGTATTCAGTTCTAATACAGAATTGAGTCTTAATTTTGTAATTTTTTTAATATAAACTCATAACATGTTTGAGCCAAAATCAATTGTTGGATGTTTTTAATAAAAGGCTTACTTTGCTGAGCACACTCAATCGGACGTAACACCGTTGTAAATAATTTCATCAATGGTGTTAAACATTTTTAGTTTTAAAGCTTTTATTATTCGCTATGTACGTATAATCGGTATACCGGTACTTCTTAATTTTTTTTAAATTTTAGCTCCATTAAAAATGTGCAACAATAAAATACCGTCTGAATTAATGAATTTTAAATTATAATTTACGAGTGTCGGAAAGCGAGTTACTTGTACATTTTAAACTAAAACAAATTATTTAGTACGAGCTATGTGCATATCTCTGTTTGATGGGAATTATTGTTCTAATAAAGTACTTGGAAGTACTTGAGAGTCGAGATAATTCCTTCAAGGTTGACTTTGAACTGTATATAGAATCTTGCTCTTTTTCTCGTTAGATTCCAAATAGAACTTAATCTTTAGGTAGGTAACAAACTAATAACTGATGGAATAGGCCATGGTTATTGTAAAACGTAAACGGACTAAATTATATCTATATAATATATTATATTTAATTATAATCATAATAATATGATATACCTTTTCATTGAACGAAACTTTATAATGATTGTTGTTTTAGATAAACAATATTACATATTACAATATTTATATTACCTTTAAATATATTAAATCATTATACTTTTATAAAGAGACTTTTTGACTCCAGACTTCCCGTCTGAGATTCTATTGAATTATACTTATCTTAGATTGGAAACAAAATATGTATGTAAATAATACAAAATCATATTGCTGTATTATTCTTCCGTCTTTTATATTAATGTTATAATAATTTATTTAAGACTAAAATAAATATATTTTTTAAAAAAATAGTTACATTTCATAAAATATTAAAATACTTGCTGATATTTTAAATTTAATGTTATACAACTTATAAACTTTACTAATTTAAATTAAAGTGACGGAGTTTATAGAAATATTTAATCAAACTATAAGTCAAGTTAAAATTCAGCAAAACAATAATAATTAGATTTTTACCTTTAAATTTTAAAACAAAAAAACGTAATCCAAAGGGTTGTTAAATTATATTTTTACTCGAATCACCGTTATTAAAGATGTCTGTAAATTTACATCTATTAAATTTTTCAGTGAAACTCTTGATAAATAAATTTTTTTTGCGCCATTATTATTTCTATTATTTATACAATGCCTATTACTTAAATTAAAAACGAATTGATTATTAAAATATAAAATAATTATTTTTAGGATTGTGATTCTGATATAAAAATATGTGAATTTTATTTAAAGTATTCAAAAATATAGTTTTGCAAATGAAATCGTGTTTAAGATGATGTTCGTTCTTCTAATAATGTTTTTCTAGCACAAATAGCTTTTGCGTTTAGATATATTTTTAATTTATCCATCTTTTACTTATCATTATTAGATAGTAAAATAGTCATATTTACACACCAGCTGAACACACCACTACTGGACCAACCACGATTGTTTTTAGTTCTCTCTCTCTCATTTTTTTTATTTTGAAAATTATATATTATTTGAAAAAAAAAATATGGTAATTGAAATATAATATTTGCTTATTATATAGTATAAAGTATAACTAATACATATACAATTTTAATAACTTTTTATATTTTCTTATAGTTTTATTGATCAAAAATAAATTTTATTTATTTTGTATAGAGTTAATTTCGACATTGTAAACGTATTACTAGCAACACGGATTTGAATAATATAAAATATGGTACAATTTGTTGTCAGCTTATGAATAAACGAAATAAAATAATCAATAACGCTTAGGAGGAAAATAAAAATTAATAAAATAATTTCCCATGGCCCATTCTAGTGTAAGTTGCAGGTACTCACTGTTGGTAGCAGGTGTATGTTGTAATTGATGAAATCTCTGAGCGAACGGGGTCGGTATGTTCGTGATGCTGCCTGAGTGTAGAGTGGGTCCAGGAAGCCTGTAACAATAAAAATTAACAATAACTTCATCAGAAACGGCGTGAATAAAGTAGACAACATGGTTATATTTAAAATGTCGACTATTGTAATATAATATAAGGTGGTTTTAAGCGGAACCTTAATCCAACTTCGGGAGACGTTGGGACACTCCTGGACTGATGACGACGCGCACTGTTCGAATTCCCCATTGGAACTGAACACCGTCTGTTGGGGTAAAAAAGGATGAAGGGTCCACGCCCTTACAACATCCACAATGACGTAATTTGTTTTCATTTTTCCCCCTACTCTCTTCTAAATGTTTTCTACTCTATTATTCGCCTTAACACGATTTATCACTCGAGTTTCGAAAAACATTACCTCGATTGCTTCATATCTGTAGGTATTCTCGACTTAGGACCCTCAGTTTTCTGCTGTTGTTTCTGTTTCTGTTTGTACTTGGAAAGAGCGAAAAATAGGCCCAATATAGCTTTCAGGTTTCCTTCTTTGATGTCATGGGCTGTGATTCCGTCCAAAGCGACGTCTAGTGTTTCCAAAAGGTCCAAGCAGCTCTTGATATTTCCCAACTGGAATAAATCAGTTTCAACATAATTTTTAATGAACTGTTAAACATATTTTTTTTTAATTCAAAACAATTGCAGTATCCATATAAGGAATATTAAATATCTAATAAGTAATAATTACTTTTGATACATAAATATTGAAAAAAAAAAAATTAATAAATATTAAATTACTACTTTTATAATTTCATATAAATATTATATTATTAATACACGTATGGTATTGAAAATCTCTTGTAATTATTGATATATTATTGACACTTCCATCCTCCACGCGTACTTCCCCGTAATTGATACTTTTAAATTGTAGAAAAAATAAATACTCATATGTAATAATGAATACATTTTTTACTTTTTTTTTTGTTTTTAGTAAAATTTTCTAATTAGTAAAGTATAGACAAGAAAGCGGGACATACTTCGCACCATGGGTATTATTCACTTATATTGGGTCATATACTCTTGGTGGATGTGCTAAAAATTACTTCTATTAAATTGTTCTTTATATTATTAACATACTTCGCTCGAAATCGTATTATTGAAGAAATAATTTATCGTTTCTTAAAAGTTATATATGATAACTGCGAAGTATAAATATGATTAGAATCTATATTCCTGTGATAATTTATTAATGTTTGAGAATTAATAAAAAATATTTGACTTGTACTATATGTTTTCCATACATTGAAGTAAAGTTGTCACTTTCGACTAATACTATTTATTATTCAGTTCATGGTATATTATTTTTATCTTGGCACACGTAGGGAAAGTAAATAATATTAGCTGTCAATATTGTGAATAGAATAATGAATGATTAATATGTGGCGTAAAGGATTTTTAAGTTGACTCATTGTATAATAATCCATTACGTTACACACTATTCAATTTTTAAATTCTAAAATGTAAAATTGTGTAATACACAAAATTCCAATTTTACTTCATATTATTTATTTAACGCGCATTTTAGATTCTGAGCGCAGTGAAGAAACTAATATTTTGACAATGATGTTTATTTATTTATTTTAGATTTTGAGTGAAGCAAAGAATGTATTGGTTTTACAAATTAGTGTTTTTTTTCCGTATATCTGTAATCACGAGTTCGGGTAGAAATATTGGTCCAAAAGTTTCAATCAGAAACTCTATAGATTGGAAACGTTGTTAGTTTCTTTGTGAGGTAATTTTTCAAAATTCTCAATAATTTTTCAAAGCGTATGCCTAGACTACTTGAAAATTGATAAAAAACAGTAAAAAATGTCACAACCCGAATTTTCGTAAATTCGATTTCAATTATTTTAACAAAATTTCAAAAATAATGGAGTTACAAAGTTGAAACTTTCACCAACTACTAAAAATAGTGACACGCATACCTCATAAAATATTTAAAAACATTTGACTAGTTTCGAGGTGAATACAGAACTTTGAAAATATTGGAAACCCTTTTTCGTATAGAAATACTTGTCCAAAAGTTTCGACCAGAATTTTTTAAAAACTGGACTTGTATCTTGATGGATTTTTAAAGAGGTAATTTTTTGAATTTCTCAATTTCTCAATTTTAATTTGGAAAAAACTACCAAACATTTAATAAAAATGATTCGGAAATCATCATTTTTTTTTATCCAAACTTTATGAAAATTTAAATATAGGTAGACAATAATACGAGAAATAATTTGTCATAAGAAAATCTTGAAAATATGAAAACAAATTTGTTATATTTTATATATTTTTTTCTGTAATCACTTTTTCGTATGGAAATACTTGTTAAAAAATTTCGACCAGAATTTTTTTGAAACTGAATTTGTCTTTAGAAGTTACTTTAGAAGGGTCATTTTTCGAAGTCCTCAATTGTTTTCTAAAAAATTTAGGATAAATTAATCCACTTTAATCAATATTTTTAACTGAAAATAAACTGGGGTCGTTAATTTATGATTTGGGGGTGCTAAGCACTCTCTGGCATTCCCGTAAGTGCGTTAATGATGATGATATTACTTCATATTTTTCAAACTTGACAACAAAATATCGAAAAAGTCATTGACACACGTTTGTAAGAAAAAAAAAAAGACAGTGAAATGAATTATAAAATATAAATCATTTGTTGTGTAATAAAATTTTTGTGGGAACGAATCTTATCATTCGTATGCTCTAGAGCCATTGAATATCAGGCTACGCCACTTTGACGTGTGTCAGAAATAACAACAGTGAAGCATATTAAACGCAGTGTATCTCTCTACGTGTTTACACTTAAATGACATCAAAGCCCGTACGATAATGTTTTTAAATTTGTTAGAATATACATTATTTCACTGATGCAACTCTCGGTGGCCATGGTAATACAATCTCAACAGAGTTTTGAAGTTAAAACTGTCGGAAGACTCGGAAGTATACCGAAAGTAATTTTAAAGGTAGTAAAAAATACATGTCATATAGGTACTGAGACAATTTTAGGCTACTAATTTACATAAACATAATAATTATTATAATCAAACTGTAAACAGTGTAGACTACGTGAGAACGAGACGATAAAGCTGTTAAAAATTCTTCACCAGTTTTGTTTATTATTATTTGTTATTGTTATTGCTAGAATAATATTTTTTTTTATAGTAATATAATAGTTTCATGGTTGTTCTAAATTCTGAGCGAAGAAAAGAAGCTAATGTTTTTACAATGATGTTTATTTATATATATTTTTTGCAAGCACTTTTTTGTATAGAAATATTTGTCCAAAATTTTCGACCAGAAACTGGATTTGTCTCTAGATGGTACTTTACTGAGGCAATTTTTAGAAATTTTTAATTGCTTTCTCAAAATTCCTTAAAACTAAAAAATTTAAAAAAAAAGCAAAGATAAGTAAAGTAAAATAAATTATAAACAAGAAAGTCGGACATACTTTATACCACAGGTATCTTCCGCACTTCGGGTCAAATACTCTTAGTAGGTGTGTTTAAAATGACGGCTATTATTGTTCATTTTATTATTAACATACTTCGCTGAGAATCGTATTATTGAAGAAATGATTTATCGTTTTTTTAAAAATTCAACACACCCACCAAGAGTATCTGACCAGAGAAACGAAGAATATAATAATTTGTTATTAAAAAAATAATATTTAATTATTTAAATAAATCAAGTGTAAGTACACGGTTTTTTATGTAATTTATTTATTACTTATAGACATCTACCTGTAATATAGAATTTTCTATATTTTTGCAGACTATGAAATTATACAGTTTTATTTTGTGTTAAATTAAAATCATTTAGTTGTATTTGTTACAGATATATGTAATATATTTTTGCAATGAATCCATACAATAATAGACTATAAATTTAATAATAAATTATATGCTGGATAAGTAATCGAATTTTGATTAAAACAAAATTATAATAAAACGAATGAAGCCCATACAATGCAAGTACAAATAAATCAAGTTTTATTCACATACATACACTTTTAAGTCATGGAATGACCAATGGACAAAAAAGAACGAAACAATAATGACGTTTCTCTTGCTATTCTTTTTTATCCTATTTACGATGGACTAACTTACCTAGCCTATTATATTAAAAACAGTGACTAATTTGATAGAACAAAACCACGAAATAAGTACCTACATAACAACTACGACCTTGATGAGTGATAATAATGTACCTATGTTATGTTTCTATTGTTAAAATGTTTTAGATAGCAATCTTTTCACGAATAAAAAAAAAAAAATGTGGCAATTATTGTTATTGAAGAACACCGCCAGTTTTCAGGTTGCTGGTGTGAATTAACGATATCGGAATTGTTTTCAATTGACGTTAATTTTATGCTATACTTAAATCAATTGAAAATTTTAAAATTCGACTTTTTAGATGGTACTTTAGAGCAGTAATTTTTTGAAATTCTCTATAGTTTTTCCAAAGTTTGGGAATATGTACCCAAAACTTTGAGAAAAATACCTTTTAAACTTTTTTTTTTAATCCAAACTTTAGGAAAATTTAAATATAGATAGAATAGAATATAAAATAATATTATAAAGAATATTTTGGCGATGACATTAAATTAACATATTAAATTACAAATTTTGATACGTTTTAGTGAATAAAAATCCGTGTTCTAGTTATATTGATTTTAATGAAAAACATTATTTTATAATTTAATGATTGATGGAAAATAAATAATTTTTCAATAATGTAAATAATGATTTTCAACAGCGCAAAACTTGACCCTGGTTCAGGCCATTAAAACAAGAAGCATTTATTTTTTTTTATATTCAGTAACGAAAATTTTGTATCCATTTTGATTGGCTATCAATATTATAGTGTATAACCTATATCTAAATTATTATCAGCTTAGTTATATTTTGTATAGTTTTGACCTGAATTTACCATGCACGTCTTATAGATTTAGAAGAAATTTAAGTCTTAAGTAATACAATAAAATAGTAGCAATATTGTATAACAATAAATGAAAAACTATAAAAAAAAAAAACAATTTTTTTTCTAATAATTCTTGCTACATTAATCTCCAATAATTTATTAAAATTAAACGTATAGCAAATGGATGGTTGTATTGATGAGATGCTATTAAAGTCACAAAGTAATTATATTATTAATGTCACAAAGTAATTAGTAGTTATTACGGTAGTGTTTTATTACTGCAAGCGGAAATCTATTGAAATACCGGGGACTAATATTATGTCTACACCTAAGTGGATCAGGGGAGAGAGGCTTCACATTGAATTGTAACGTAAAATAATGTAATTTTTTCTCCGGAAGGGGAAAATTGCTCCATACATATTGCTCAAGTGCATTTGTGATATGTGTACAAAATAATTTATTAGTAAAAATCCACATAAGTTTTGTAAGAAAAAAAAAAAGGAACTACAACAAAATGTATGAATAATTGAAGATGCGTAAATGAAATATATTCATTAAATTGATTTTAAATGTTATTGTAAAATATTTAGATAATAATATAATAGAGTTTAGTGTGAAAGATGCAACCCCTGTTACAGTTTGACTTCGATTTGATTTCAATTTAAAATACACTTGGTGTCGAGACTCTAATTATTCAACAATTTAAAACGTGACTTGGTTTATGTGACAAAATTAGAAACAATTTAATTACATTTTTTCACCCAAGTCAGATCGCATTCTTCTAAACACAAAACATATTAGGTATTTATTCTTTAAGCCATTAATGTTGATGATTGGAAAAATATCAAATTTTTAACATCATTATTTTTGGTGGTATGACTAAAAAACTAAAAATGACAATTTTACTTTAAAAAATTATTATTATTAAAATTGCTTTTTTAATCAATCAGTTTTATACCCCATAATTAATTGTAAAAATGTAAAAAAGTGTTAGGAGAAAAAAATTACAGAAATATTTGTACAGATTTCATATATCAAAAATTTTCTTCAATATGTTTCGAATAAAAAAAAAAAATAGCATTTTTCTCTAATTTTGGGTAGTTTTTTCCAATTTTCGGGCAAACTATTGAGAATTTCGAAAAATGACCTTTTAAATAAGTATCATCTAGAGGTGAATTTTGATTTAAAAGTTGCTGGTCGATACTTTTGGACAATTTATTTCTACACGAAAAAGTGCTTACAGAAAAAATAATAATTAAAATAAATATTGTTGTAAAAACACTAGCTTCTTCGATCCATTCAGAATTTAAAAATAAGTCCAAGTGCAACAATATTATAATAAAGAAAATGTTGTAATCATATCTCAGATGTAAAGAAGAGTCATAAATTATGTGTACTGAAAATCTCTCCCAACTGTCAATTTTAAATTTGCATTGTAAAAATTATAAATTGTTAAAGGATTTCGGGATGCAAATCCTTCCGGTGGTGTGCAATACATACAAGTAAAACATCATTTTTGAATCGATATTGAGGGAAAAGCGTCCAAGCATTGTAGCATATATAGTCCATATGGAATAAATTAAGTTTGTGGTACAATATCCAATTGAAGTGCGTACATCGATGCAACATTTGTTTAGATTCAGTTCGTTTACTCAGTTTAGTACCTACTTCGTTTTTTATTAGTCCGTTACTTCGTTTAAATTAAAATAAGAACTGTAATACTTTTACACTCCAAGTGTAACACACCGAGTAGATTGATTTTCAATATTGTAATTTATCAAAACACTGCAGACTCCTCCTATATGATTCTAGGGTACACATGTGTTTTAAATATATATATTATATATACACACATATAGGTGTTTAGAAAAAAAAAAGTGTAAAGTAGAAAATTATATACTAGTATGTACATATTATATACCTCGAAGGCAACGACCTCTTATGCGCGACAAGTGGGGAATATTTTGAGGTTATAGGTCACTGGACCGCTGAAAAACAATAATAGTCTCTCTCTCTCTCTCTCTCTCTCTCTCTCTGAGCTTGAGTTGTGCTATTTATTAAATTCATTAACGTATTTTGTACGTTTTCTAGAAAACGTTTTTAAAATACGCAATATCAAAATTTATTGACTTACCTATTACATACGAGGGGGGGGGGGTATGCACAGTCGAATACGTAGTTATTTCTCGATATAATGGGTACCTACATAACTGTGCTAATTTTAATGATTATATTGTCCCGACTCCTGAGGTGAAAGTAAAATTAGTTTTAGAACAAGGTATTAGTTATCAGAAAATCAAAAATAAATAGTTACATTACACACGATTAAAATCCAACTCGATTCATTAATATTGTGATGATCAATGATTATTATTGTTCTTGAATCTTAGCAGTAACTAGTTAGTGGGGTTAGTAGGTAGATAATAAAATAAATAATGTTAATAATTGACCTATTCTGTAATCAATGATAAAATGTATGTTAGTACCTATAAAATATTATGTAAACATGTTGAGTAAATAAAAAAAAAACATTAATTACAATGTATTGTATTTGCTCGAACATTATGTCTATAGATATTAATATAGGTAGCTATGTATTTTGTTTTTTATTAACAATCAACACAGGAAAATCATAATAGTTAAATATTTATGCAATAATAAATTTTCATTTAGATAAGCTCGTAAACAATTTGGTACTTTTCTAAAATCCTTACCCAACGATAAAAAAATTTTCCCGCCATATTCATTTTTATGTTATTTTAATTTTATACTTATGTACATAAGTATACGTTATGTATACGTTTTAAAATTATATTTTTATATAAAATTATACTATTATAATCCATAGATATTGGCGTATTTTTTACTGTTAAATTTTTTTTCTCTGTTAAAATAAGTTCATTTAATGATTTTTATTTATACTTTTATTATTTTCTAAATGTATGATAATATAAATGTATGACCTTGATTAGAATTTTTGAATAAAATATGCGACAAATTATTTATTTTTATTTTATCTAGTTTTCAGCGCATTGCTCTGAAAACAATGCGAATGTTACAATTATTAATTAATAGTTATTTTCCAAATTATTTTCATTAGTTTACTTAATTACTTATAAATTTATTTAACGAACTTATTTAATAGAATAAAATCAAAAAAAAAAAATCGAAAATATAAATAGCAGGAGGTGATTTTTGGCTGGTATGAGAGGAGAGGGGTTGTTTTAGACCAGCAACAATTTTATTATTTTACATCACGTTCTTATATCACGTTTCACATATAAAGATTTTAGGAAGTTATTGTCTAAAAGAATATCATTTGTAAACTATGATATTTAATTAGAATTTAAGAGTTTATACTTTTTCATTTTTGTGTACAAGAATACAGGCAGTAGGAAATTATATTTTAAAAACGTTTCCATTCAACAAATTTTATTTATGAAGTACACAATTTAACGTACCCTCAATACTTTTAATGTTTTTAAGGACTATTCAATAATCAATTGATCATGCACTAGATGAATTATTCTTAACGTATATTTGGGTGGAATAACTATTAATTTTTATTTAATAAAGATTAAAGAACTTTATAAATTTATTTAAATTTTATCGAGAAAGCTATTTATTAATATAAACTCAATATTGAGTTAGCATAACGGTATGAACATATAAAAACTAAAATTTTCAAAATGGTAATAATTTTTCGTAGAAATTTAGACTATATTTATTCTTGGCAATTATATAATACTTTTTATCCAATTAAATTATTTCTATTGTTACTTCATGTACCTTCATTATTTATTACTTCGCATTCATTATTATACGTATTTAATTAAACCAAAAAAAAAAAAATTATTTTTGATAAAATTATGTGTCATTCGTTTTCAAAATATTTTAGCAAACTTAAATATTAATTTTTTAGTATTACATGCATACTTTAACTTAATTTTTATTTGCAAATAACTCAAAACGCACATTTTTTATTTTTATTGACATTTATGTTTTTTAATTAAATTCCACGGGGAGGTTTAATTTAAAATATATCCATACGATTCTTTAAGTATTTCTTTGGATTTTGTGATAAGTTTCTAGTTTGTATTTAAAAAACTTTATACATATATATATATATATATATCTAGTATAAGAACTATAAAAAGTAAAAGAATATAAAAAAACATGAAATCTTAAATCGTTGAGTATTAAATATTGGTTAAATAAATAAAAATAAGAAGATTTTTGTATTACGAATAAAGTATACGAGTATTTAATTCCCAAAGTATCACAAATTTTGGTATTCTAAGATTGTATTTCACACCTGCGTGCTTTTTTAAATTGCGTAATACCAGCATAATATAACGGACAAATAATACCGTTACGCTTTGGACGTTTTCGTGCATGATTTTCACATTAACTAGTATTGTCTTCGCATTATAAACTCGGAGTAAAGATCTTTTTTTTCCCGAGACGAGAACCAGACTATACGATGATGTGGACCGCATAAAAATAAATACCAAGGTTATCCGTGACAAAATTGACAATTATTGTTCTCTCTCTCTCTCTCTCTCTTTTTATTTTTATTTTTTTTTTTTTTTTGTTAATAGTTGAGATGAAGTCACAGGTTTCCGTTCGAGACGTGACAATTCGTATTATTTGGCGACTGAAACTCTCTTGTCTAGGTACATTATGTACTGCGTAAAGAATCTCGTCTGTCCAAAATCTTAGAAGCCGTTTTTTTTTTCTTTAGCCTTCGTGATAACAAATATTTATTAAACGTCAAGCACGAAAAAACTATTAAAGTTGACATAAAAAGCACGATCAAAAAAAAAAAAAAAACAAAATGTAAATATATACAGCTATGTATATTTTATGTATAATTTGTTTTGTTCACACGATTATAACATAAATGGTGTCATTTCATGTTATGAGTAACATAATATATGATTTCCTTATTTTATTAAAATGTAATAAAATTATTTATCAAATTTAAAATAGATTAAGTGATATTTTGTATAAATGTAAATATAATGTATTTAAATTACAATAATATTTGTTACGGCACATTTTTAATACACGCGTTTACACGATTTTATTTATGCGTAAACAAATATTAAATAATAGTGTCCTAACTCATTATTCACATTATTCGCATGTATATTTTATTATGATTTTTGATTTAAATTCATATTTCATGAACAGATACATAGTTTTTTAATTTTACATAAACTTTAGATAGGATCGTATAATTTTCCTAAAGATAAAGTTTAGTAACCAATATTGTATAATTTGTAAGAATATTAGTTTTTTTTTTTCCATTTATCATTAAATTTTTGTTGTAATTTAAAGTGTTTATTCTAAATGTACTCTTTTTAAAAAGCTGTCTTATATGAAATAATCGTATGTCGATACAAATACCTGCTTTACAATTGATGTAATTAAATACCTGGTTGTTGGTTATTGGTAATATGATTAAAAAAAATATATATAGACTTAGGTAGCGCCGAACGACTTATAATAAGAAAACACCGTGGCAGGACGAGATTAGCATCAATAACTACTAAAAAAAAAAAAAATCTCGGCTCATTTAAGATAAGGTATGGAGCAGTCATGTGTACTGAGGCAAAACACGAGTTGTACAAATTCATTACAAATTAATGGCACAAAAAAAAGAGACGGTAATGTATATTTAAGATACCCCTAAAAACACAGCCTCGGTATCAAATTTGTATTTTTTAATTTGTGTCTTTCAGTAAAAATTAATGAATTAAAAAAGTATTAAATATCAATGAAAACATCAATGTAACATGATGCAGAACTAATGATTATTATATCCTTTATTTATTATGTTCGAAAAGAATCGTGCGAATAGCATATTATTATTTTCGTATGACGATGTTCTGTATTATTTTTCAATTTGTGTTTAGTTATATAATTTCGTTGTATTACCTAAATAACATATACTTTTTTGTTCTCAAATTTATTTATATTTAAGTTAATTCTCATAATCAACAATGTTTGTAATCACATTAAAATGATCGCAGAGAGAATTTTAATTACAATAATCGAGATTCATTAGTTCCAAATTAAAAATGACATTTTAGAAACACGAGAGGAAAAACTGCGCGGAAACCCTCATTACACGCAATACGTCACTACTCTTTTTTTGTTGTTAGTAGCCGATTTCGTTTGGTATTTTTCGACTGTATCTAATTGAAATAATTTGTTAAAAATTTAAAATGTAATGTGAAAGAAAAAACGTAGAAAAAAAAAAGCTCGAGTATTTTTACTAATAATTAACGCTTATTTATTGCAAGCTAGTCATTATACGTTTTTAGGCACGGTCCATTATCTCAAATATTTAATTATTATTATTAAAAATGTTTAATTTGTTGTCTATTACGAATAGATTAAACTAAAATCAAACTACTGATTCATAATCGCATTATTAAACATAGTACCTATTATAAATTTAATTCTAAACTTTTAATTTATTTGTACATTTATTGGGAAAATTTTGTTGGAGCGATTCAAAAGTAAACCACTAAATTTTTAATATTACTATTGAAATTCGGCAAATATGACTTCGAACGATGTTAGAGCTGTGCTAGTAAATTATACCCCTTTTTGATGCACGTTCCTTCAATAATTCGACGGTTGCAGCTATGATTGTGTATGGGTCGACAAAATTATACGTATAACTAACCAAAAAATAGTCGTGATCCGTAATGATGAAATAATAATACGAAAGCCAGCAAAATAAGTTTGATATTGTGTGTATTTGTATTTACGTAGATTTTTAGAACCTTTAAAACTGAATTTTTATAATAAAAAAATGGTTTTGAAGCTTAAATAATTAAAAAATATATAATTATAATTAGATGGTTTAGTAAATTAACATTATGGAATTATACTGATAAACAATTTAATCATATTAACTTATTTTAATCATGAAATATATTGTTAAATCTGTTAAATTAGTGTAGGTTAGTTAGTACTAACATGTAGGTAATAAATATGTATTACGTATATTATTATCATTCGAATTTAAATTTATAAGTAAAAAGTCAATTTTTAATTATTTATAACTAAACGAAAATTAATTGACATTAATTAACATTAGATAATATCATAATATTGTAATATTTCTATTGAATCACAATTTTTACATCATATAAAATACTTCATAATATCAATGCAATTTTTATAAAATTTAAAATTCATCAATAATAAATATTATTGACCTAAGCCGAACTTACTTTTTATTTAGTTACACGTTTGTTAAAATATCTATAAAATGTAGATTTTTCTTTAAACTTAAAAGCATAGTATTATTAAAAGTTTTTAAAAGAAAATTAAATATATTTCTAATTGATTAATATTGTTTAATACACAAATGTAAAAATATTGTGATCGATTTTGACTTTATTAATTTATAGTATATTAAAAGCAAACTATTTAAAATACTTAAATTACTTATTTAAAATTTTAATGTATTAACGCGAATTCGGTAATTTAAATACTTATTAAAAATTTAAAATAATTTAATTATTAATAATAAATAAACATAATAATAAACATAATTTTAAAATTGCAAGCTTCAATATTTACAATTGGTTTGTATTATAAAATTTAATAGAAATCATAAGAATACGAATATAATGTATTCGTAACAAATTTGTTTTTCGAAATAAAAACGTTAAAAAATTGAATTCAAGATATTTAATTGAGTACCGAATGAAAATTTTCATTACTTCTTGTAGTATAGCGTCATTAAATTATAATGTGCAAATATTAAATGCATTTTTTTTTTTTCAATAAAACTAAATTTACTTTAAATATTATTTTTGTCGGATTGAGATTAAAATACTAAATTATTTATCCGTGTTTATGTACTTACTATTATCAAATTATTCTAAACATATTCTATCCACTCAAATTGTAGCACAAATTAAAAAAAATAAAAATATTTTTAAAAATTTCTAAACACATGCGCGAAACGAAAAAAATATTTTTCTATTCACATACGAACGAGACGACACGCGATTTTTTTTTACTATTTTATTTTTCACCACACGAACGCGAGAACCGGTCTGTCCGCTGGTACAGTTCACAGCACACTGTTTCCACCACACTACTATGTTATAGACCATCGACACCAACAACACATTATAATCGTATGGCAGCACCCACTATTATTATTATTGTTTTTTTTTTTTTTTTTTTTTGTTTACCGTTTCGTGTGTGCCTACCATCGTGGGGATCATGACACAATTTTAATATCATCGATTTACTACCATTAAGTGCGGAGATATAGGGATATTTTGGAGTATTTTATTTTTATTTTTTATAGGTGCATTAAACAATAACGAGTTTTCGTG
>JAIPRM010000555.1:0-19009 GCA_025469315.1 Stegophylla sp. TES_Ste_2020
TGGGTAGTTTTTTCCAAAAAAAAAATTGAAGAATTGAGAAATTCAAAAAATGACCTCTTTAAAGTACAATCTAGAGGCGAATCCGGTTTCAAAAAGTTATTGATCGAAACTTTTGGACAATTATTTCCATACAAAAAGTTGTACACAGAAAAAATAAAAAATAAACATCATTGTAAAAACACTAGCTTCTTCACTCCGTTCAGAATATAAAATAAATAAATTTACAAATATGTGTGTTTGTATACGTACCTTTAGTTCCAGTATTAGTGACATATACACGGCTTGAATTATCCTTGACCTTACTGCGGGTTCAAATAAAAACATAATATATTTCTATAATAAAAGTTGTTTACTCATTTACTACTGTCGGTACGAAATAATTTATTCCGTAATATCTATGGAAACAGTTGTCCGATTTACCTGATTTTTACACTAAAGTCTAAAATAATGATATTTATTCCATGGAAAACAAATTTTTCATCGAAAATGGACTCCTTGAATTACGTATAGCAGGATTACGTATCGCGGACGATGTCAAAGTCGATCTCATTAAAATTTAATTTAAATAAATTTTATAAAGTGTTCACCGATGGGAAAATTCAAAAACCATGGTTATACTCGATACATTCAAAAATAAAAAATATTATTTTATGGAATTTTCAAAAAAAAAAAAATTACATCTATACTAAAATAAATTTTCCCGTCCCTAATGACGTATAGGGTTAATAAACAAAAAAAAAAATTTTATTTACATTGTTTTTATTTTTTACACGTTTACGATTTCACTAAGTGTTTTATATTCTTCCTATAGTTATAAACTATTCGTATTTTATATCGGAAATTCATCTGGTTTAAAATACTTAAAAATAACAACAGTCGCGTGTCTCAAAATGAAATCGTGTGAACGAACAAGAAACAATGTAATATCGATGGACAAAGATTATTGCCATAAAACGCGATTTCAGTGGAAATCTTTTTTAACACCGATTTGCTATTATTTTAACACATCCTTACTTAGATGTACGTAACTAAAACTAATATAATATGTAACTACAACTTGTCAAAACAAACAACTTGTGTAAATTATTTTATTATTTCTGTCGTGTGACTGGTTGTAATAATATTAATTATAGATATACCATTATAAAACACGAATGCTTTTAACGAATATATCTATCTAGTTTGTGCTTCCTAAGGTGATACATTTATATAGATAGCTTGTAGTATAGTGTTGAACTCATAAATTTTCTCTTCTTTTACCACTTTTATAAGTTATATATTTTGACCAAATAATCATTTAACAAAAACATAAACAGTAATTGATTCGTTTTGTACATAAAGTGCAAAATTTTATTGTGATACAAAACGAAATTTCATAGAACCATTAACATATTTTGATTTTATAGCATTCCTATTTAACGAATAGTTTTTAACCTAAATAATAAAACAATTACATTTTTCATACTATTTTATGATAAATTACAATATTCTTAAATAAACGTTTATGACTATAGTAATATTTATAAAGTACACACTAGTCAACCCTATCTGGAGAGTAATGAACAACTAATATACATACATACTATACTAACATAATATTATTTAATAGTTATTACTATTGATCAGTGGAATAGACACTCTATTTTTTTTTTTTTTTTTTTTGGAAGAGGTTTTTAAAAATGTATAATGAAAGTATATATATTAATATTTATCAGATTTAATTGGTTGTTGTAT
This sequence comes from Stegophylla sp. TES_Ste_2020, assembly GCA_025469315.1. NCBI lineage: Eukaryota > Metazoa > Arthropoda > Insecta > Hemiptera > Aphididae > Stegophylla > Stegophylla sp. TES_Ste_2020. The sequence goes on from JAIPRM010000555.1 coordinate 1,735, forward strand.
CAAATGATATAATATGTCATTTTTTTGGTATACAATAATTTATGAAAAAGTGAATTTTCGAAGAAAGTGAGCTAATCCATTGTTGAATCAAGCCCTTCAATCATTATTATACCTATATCATTGATTTTATTTACATTACACGTTATGATTTGCATAAATTTCGTACACCAAAAACGAGTTTTTCAAGTGAAATAATACTTAATATTTTTAGCGAAATTTGTACTTAACGATTTTTATTTTTAAAGAACCGTCAAGTTTGTTAAATAGCAGTTTGCCAACAGCAGTATTAATAACTTTTACGATTTTCTGATTGTAAGAGTAATAAAAATAGGTTTCGAAAAATAAAAATAAATGTAATTATTCTACTGAACAAAGTAGATTTAATAAAATACGAGTATAATGAAATCACGACATTTTTTTATTGTGTTAAATGTTCTATACGAGCCTTTTCTTCAAAAATATTAACTTGACTCTCTACAAATTAGGCGATTAAAACTGGATTTGTTTTTCCTTCATAAATTACTATTTGGTACTAAACTCCTTGAACGGCTATCTTTTCACATTCCTCCCAAAGAGACTAGATATAAAGATACATTTTACATCCCTTTAATGCATTCAGATTACACCGAAAGTTCGCCTGTTGTACGTATTATGAAACCTGTAAATTTACTAAACGTTAACCCGTTAATTTTTGTCAAACAAAACTCGTTTAAAAACTATGTACATAATTTAAATTACTTCTTGTGTTTTCATACATTTTTCTCTAAAAATATTATTATTATTAAAATTGTTTATGTATATTTTCTAAATTGCTGTAAAAAAAAAAAAAAGTGTTTTCATTTAATCACAATTACTATATATACGTATATTAATTAATTTCTGTAATTTGGCATCAGCCCAGTTTGAATCTGAAATAAATAAATAAATATAAAATAGGTAACACTACTAACATGGAAAAATAAGCAAAATATCAAAATTATTTAATTCGTTTCATAGCCTACACGTCATGTCCAGGGGGCTATTACAGCCGAAAGGTAAGTATTCACAAAGAAAGTAGGCAAGAACAATGAGGAAGTAAATTTTCTAAAGCACAACAGGACACTGTAATTAGCCATTAATTAGATTATATAAAAGTATTAACTACCAAGTCAGCTACCCTATATATGTACACAAACACGCAGAATAAACAACGTTACTACAAAAATTTACTGGTTCGATAAACAAGATGTAATTATAGCGTTGTTTAATAATTGACATCTGATTACCATAATATGGCGTTATTACAATATACTACAGAGTATAATATAGGTGTGTAAAAACGTATTCGGTTCCAAGAGTATGTACTAGAACCGAGTACGAATACAACAATGTTTTAATAATAATAAGTATCCAAGTCATTTAATAAGTATTTAGACAATGATATAATAATAGGTATTGTCTTTTTTTCACATTTCATAATTATTATTGTGTAATAAAATACTTTAGGTATCATAGACACAATTAGGAGGGGGGCTAAGCACTCCCAAATATTTACTCAGAGTCCCCTCAGATTTTTGAATAATAAATCAAATAAACATGTTAGCCCCCAAATTGTTTATTGTATTTTTGCGCCAATGAGCAGTATACAAACACAGAAATGTAAAATTTAAATAAATATGAGAATATTTTGTTTAAAAAAAATAGCTAATTGGTATTAGCTAACTCACATAATATAGAGGGGCTAATATGCTCCTAATGACCGCTCCTAAGTCCATCTATGCGCACGTAAATAATATCTATATATTCATACTACTTGAACACATTCAGATATATTTATAAACATTACATACATTATATACATTTATTTAAATTATACAGGGTATCCCACGAGAATTTACCCATTGCGATATCTCCTGTGATAATGTTTTTTTTTTTTTTTTACAAAACTATCCGGGACAAGGACTACAAGCAATTCATAATTTTATTTTATTTCATGTTTTGGTAAAAAATACAAAAAATAATTTTTTATTTTAATTTTTTCGAAAAATTCCGAAGACAACTACATTTGATGAGAGTTAATATATTTGAAAATTTTTATATTTCAATATTTTAATTCCATAAATCTCGTAATTTTTAATATTTAATTGTTAATTTCCGAAAATATCGTTTACATTGACTAATACCACAGTCCGAATTAATTTAATGTTTTTATACTACCATCTCTGGTCTGATTTTCCGATGAGGTATTAAAATATATAATTTTTTTTATTTTGTTTTGGAAACTAATAAAAAAAATATTAAAAATCACGAGTTTAATGAAAATAAAATGTGGTAAATTCAAAATTTTCAAAAAGATAAACTCTGTCAAATAGTGGTTTTCAAATAATAAACTATAATTTGTACATTAATCCTCGTCCTTGGGAATCTTATACACACACACACACACACACACACACAAAATTTTATTGTCTTCATTATCTCAGGAGATATCGAAATGGATAAATATACAGGGTGATTTTTTAAGCGTGCTCATCCCCATTTTTGGCCGTAAAAATGCATAATTTGGGATTTTTTTTTCCAGAATATTCAAGTTACTAAAAAATCAATATTTTTCATAACTAATTTTTTTCATGTCACCTTAAGGGTGTCCTGTGGAGATACAAACTTTCTTTTTTCAAATGGCTACCCCCTATTTTAATTACGGAATTATATTCGGGTTATTTTTCTGTGAATTTTGATGTATTGAAATTAAAATTTGAACGAGTAGTTTTTGAATTATTGAAATTTAAATATTAAGGAAAATTGTCACTTGGGCACATATTTAAATTTATTCTTAATAGGTAAATGAGATGAGACGACCTGACTAATTAATGTTTTGTAAATGTAAAATTTAATCTCGTACACACGACGTGATATCTATGAACATTTTGACTAATTATTTCTGATTAAAGGTTAATTGAGTAGATTTATAATAATTACGAACTACGTACCAAGTGACAATTTTCCTTAAATTTGAATAATTCAAAAACTACTCGTTCAAATTTTAATTTCAATACATCAAAATTCACAGAAAAACAACCCGAATATAATTCCGTAATTAAAATAGGGGTAGCCGTTTGAAAAAAGAAAGTTTGTATATCTACAGGACACCCTTAAGGGTGACATTAAAAAAATGAGTTATGGAAAATATTGGTTTTAAATGTAGTAACTTGAACATTCCGGAGAAAAAAAATCCCAAATTTTGTATTTTTACAGCCAAAAATGGGGGTGAGCACGCTTAAAAAATTACCCTGTACAATACTCGTGGGATGCCCTGCGAAGTGTATTTTATCAACGTGTTCTGTATACTACATATATATATATCGATACGAACCGTTCTCTTGAAATTCTTGTATATATGTTTGTGTGTGTAGGTGTTGACTTAGTGAGGCAGAATAGCATTACACAGCAAATACTGACGCAGTACCTCCAAAAGCGTCTGAACAGGGCGGGCGGGAGCATTCAACAAGTCGGTGGTGGTGGCCAACAGCAGTTATTGTTGCAGCCGACCGGTGGCGGCGATCCGTCACAGGGAGTAGTCGGCGGTGGTATAAATGCGGGCGTTCAAAGGACGGCCGCCGAGAGCCTTTATGCCGGAGAGGGTGACGTTATCGGAGACGAGCGATATGATCAAGGTCAGATAATAGAAACAAACGAAAGAAAGAATGAAAAAAAAAAAATCCTTTAGCTTTACAACGGCACCGTACAGGGGAGGAGGGAGTGTCTCCGAATTAGATTTCTTTCCGATATAAGTTCCGACAAGGAAAAATAAATCCCGGAGGAGAGGGCTGATGTAGATTTTCATTTTGAGTTATCAACCGAAATCAGATATTAGTGTAATATGTCTATCTGAATTTGTAAAAATTAAAAAAGTAATAAATTAATGTAATTAAAAAGTGCAACGCATACATGCTGTCGCATTCGTGAAATTAAGACTGTCTACTACGATTTTAAAGAATTATTATTATTATTAAGTATGAGAAGTTAATGTGCGTGTTACAATATTGAAAAAAATTTATTCTTTTTTATGATTTATAGTTTTTCCCGTTTTAATAGTATTTATTTGAATAATCGTTGTCATTCAAATACTTAATGCAACAAATTAGCTTTATTAACGATTACCTACTACATTTATTTATTGATTGATTAATTATTACCTGAAAAAATGAAAATTATTATAAAAATCATTGAAAAAAAAAAAAAATGGCCGCATATACTTTGCTTTTCGGGTGAAATATTCTTGGTGAGTGTATTGAATTTTAAAGAAACAATAAATTATTTCTTTAATAAAACGATTTTGAGCAGGGGTTTAGTTATTATATAATAGGTAACCACGTAACAATAATTACTACGTTACCATATGGTAACCATAGTAATCCTGGTATTATTACCAAGGTAGGGTGGGGTAAGGGTAGCAACAATGGCCAACAATCAAAGCGACAATGACAACCCTTTGAAATAATGCAAATTTCGAAAAATGCCAAGTACCACATAGAACTGAATTTTGATTTAAAAAGTCGCTGATCGAAGCTTTTGGATTAGTATTTCTAAACGTAAGTGTTCACAGACAGAACGGCAAAAAAAATAAAAATGAACATCATTATATAAATGCATAATGGCTTCTTCGCTCTGCTCAGAATCTAAAATATCCATAAAAATAAAATTCTATATTCTTTTTTCATATTTAGTGTATTTTTTTTTTTTTTTTTAGTGCATTTTTTACCAATTTTACCCTTTATAACTTCTCATCCCTAATTGCATTATTGTCTATTATACGATAATATTAATAAATATTTTATCGTTTCAATCAGATCGTCTAAACTTCTCTTGCCCCATTACGGAATTACACAAATTATATATTATAATATTATAAACACGGTCTAAACTGGATTACCCTTGTGAAAAAAACGGATCCGAGAACAGGATGTATGTATGACGTATCTAGAAAACTTACTACCTATACAACTGGTATTGTATTATATAATAATCCATACTTATCGTTTTTTTATAGCGTTTGCCTCGTGTTTTGTGTAAATATTCCTTTAATATTGAAAATTTTTAATATTGAAAACTGGTTGGTCTTTATTTGTGATCAAAATAAAAATAATTTTGGTTAATTCGAATAATATTTTAATATTCAATGATTATTATGAAAATTGGGAATGGTGTAGCAAAAAGACTTTCGCATATGCGTTAGGTACAAAAATATGTTTATTAAGTACTAATATACACTTGTCTAATTGTATATACAAGTTTTTGATGTATATTTGTTTGTTTTAAACACAATATTATGAAACAAAGAAAATAACGAATACTAAATTGAATAAAATCAATTTAAATTTATATCCATAATGTTCCCCATAACTATGTAATAATTATTAATTATATTATAAAATGAATAATAAGAATCATAAAAAGTCACTATATTTCCTCTACAAAGAAAGTTTACAAATCATGAATATTTTTTGGGAATAACAATTGTGTTATTTTTATATTATTCGTGACCATGATAACGAAAGTGCTCTCAAAAAACGTATAGAAGTGGTTAGAAAATTGTTTTTGGCTTTTTTATTCAGCCCAAAAACAAATTTATTTTAAAAAGAATATCTTTCTAATAACCAAATAAAAAATCATCGTATGGGGATATAAAATTAAAAACTATTAAAAATTAAGAGTAATGATGATAAGAATTTCGATTTTTGTTCGAAAAAGCAATGAATTGGTTAGTTTCTCGAGTACGGTAACTAAGCGTTCTGATCACGAAATACTTCAAATAGTTCAAATACTTAATGCGGAAAAATCTTTACCATAAATTTGTGTGAAGCGAGGACAGTGGACGACAACAAGGTATACGTTTTGAATTCGTGATCCAAATGAGGTCAGATTGATATCACGAACAGAGATATTCGGATTTTGACCAAAACCTTGACCAAATTATTAAAATGGGTAGCCTCATAATGGGAAAATAATTTATAGTGCATTCAAAATATGGTGTGCAACTGAATATTTTTATTAATTTGCCTACTACTGTTGTAACTCAGAAACTAAATACCTATAAATTTAATACCGGCTACACATGATATGAAGGCCAGTGGCGTAGCCAGGAATTTTTTTCGGGGAGGGCTGATCAGTTGAATACATTATTGCATTAGGATTTAATATTAAAACATTAGGATTAATTTTACATGGGCTAACATGTTTATTTGATTGATTTAGTCCCCCAAAGGCTTAACAATTAGCCCCTCCCCGTTCTCAAAAATTGATTTCCTTCAAAAGGAAATGACAAAAATATGTAACCCTCCTTTTTTTGTGTCTTTGTCTTGTCTTCATCAAACATTTTTTATCCCTTATGATCTTATCACTTATTACTTTTTTCAACAACTACCAGCTACCTACCATATCCTATATTTTATATTATTTATAATTAATTAGATAATAATTTAAGTTTTCTTGAATCAGCCCCCTCAGCCACCCCCCTGGCTACGCCCCTGATGAAGGTGTAGGTTGTAGGTGGGGGAATTGGGCCGAATACGATAACTAGAATCTAAATCTTAAACTATTGTTTAACATCATAAGTATATCTACTTATGAATTAATAATGAACTTTAAATTTCAAGAAAAAAATTAAGCAAACAATGTTTTATTTGTATTTACAAAATTATATTGTTTACAAAATTAGGTAGTAAAAAAAAAATAAGTAGGTGCAGATACACGCGTAGATGGTCATCATTACATTTTTATATTATTATACTTGCACAATGTAACGGATGAAAAGATATGCATTCAATGTTATACGTAATATTTTAACAATCGTGTGTACATTCTAATAATATTTTGTTTTTGCAAAGAACAACAGTGGCACTTGGCGGCGGATCTCGTTAGATTTTTATCAGTTCTTCGTCGGGTATATGATATCGATCAAGAAAAAAGTGTAATAACAAATATAATAAATGCTATTAGAAATTTCGTAATAATTTATTAAGTAGGTAGCTACTATAATACTATAATACTTACGTATAATATCTCATCTATTGTCCGACGTTTTGTAATATTATAATACCTAATATTATTATACTTAATAGTAGCAATAAAAACTAATAAAGTACCTCTATCTATATTGTACTGGTAATAAAAGTGGCAATAACACTCCTCTCGATGATGAGACGAGTCTTACATGTAGTGTTGTAATTTACTTTTTACGATAATGCCTGTATTAATATTATAATAATATGACATTACACGGGTAATAAATAAATGTTATATGATTCACATTTCTGATTTCACACAGAAAGTGTACACACATGCGCGACAATACGACACAGATTTATGATTATGATTAATATTACGAATAAAAGAAAAAGGTACCACGCAGTATATTGTCGTATAATAGATATGATACCTATTGAGTTTGATTTTTTATTTATTTTTTATTGTAATTTAAAGAATAGGCGTCCAAGTTCCGTCTCTGTTTAACGGAATGCCTATGACATGATTATTATTATACGTACCAGGGGTGTCTTTATAGGGTGGACTGAGTGTGCTTCCCGAAATATAAGAAAAATTTGTAAAAAACAATAATAATAATAATAATAATAATAAACATCATTGTAAAATCATAAGCTTCTTCGCTCCGGTTAAATTACAACGCTTTAGATAATTTTACCATTAGTGGAATAAGAAACTAAAGGCCTTCAACTAATTTATTTTTAAATTCTAAGTGGAACGAAAGGATTTATTAGTTAGTTTTTAACAGCGATGTTCAGTGTTTTACTTTTTTTCTTTCTGGAAATAATTTATTCAAACGAAAACGTGTTCAAATAAATACATCACCACCTACCGACGTTTTTCCAACAGAACATTTTGATAGAATGGTACTCTTTCATTTGCCTCTACATATTCTCAACAGTTTTTATGGAAACAAGGAAATTTTTATCAACTGGGTGAAATATACTGAAACTAAATTTCGATGAAATCAATTTCAGGTTGTAAGTCATAGCTTGAAATAAACTTGAAATTTAGGTGTTTATTAGCCCATTTACCCAAAATTAAACTCAAGCTATGCGCTTGATGAGTACTTAAGTTCGGAATACTTTTTCAAAAACCATTCTCGTCCAGCCAGCCAGATATCGAACACAGAAATATGCGTGTACCCACGATGTAATAGGTATAATATGTGTACCTAAGTTCAGTGCCGGATTTAACTACTCTGCAGCTATAGCACAAAAAAAAAAAATTGTTGCCATTTTCATAGAAATAATTGATTATATTTTAATTTTATTATTTTCAAATATATTTAATTATAATATTGAAATTATGAAAACAACATTGGTGAAAGGTATATGTTATAGATATTTTTTTCTTATTTTAGAAATCAACTAAAATACTTATGAAACAAAAATATAGTATTAATGTGTGAAACATGTATTACAATAGACGCATAGAGCAAAAAAAAAAAAATTAATAAAATGTGTACGGCTTACTACATAGTAGATACTGTTAAATGGTTATATTTTTTATCTTTTATTATGATTGTGTGGCGACTGACGCCGTTAACTTTTATCTACAATTTTATGTCGGACAATGTGTACATGTTTTGATAATTTTTAAAATTTGTTTTATATAATACATCTCAAAATCTATACACATATTTTTTAAAACAAAAAAACATTTACTGCTCCTGAAATATTGCCGCTGTAAGCGCACGTGCTTACTTTATTTATTGGGAAATATGCTTTTGCCTAAGTTCTTAACGCGTAGCTAAGTACAGGTATGAGTATAACGTCTACTATAATATACCTATATTATATTATTTTGTCAACGATTACGTGTAGTGTTTACTCTCTGTCCGCCGCGCCGTAAAACCAGTAGCGAACTAGTGTATTATTATTACCATTATTACCATTAGAGACGATTTTTACTGAGATTGCAATCGATTAATATTCAATGCACGTTGTAAGCAAATTAAAATTTAAAAAAAAAAAATTAAAAGAGGAATCGAATGAATGAAAGGTATCACTGAATTCTATTTACGTAATAATATGTGTAACTTCATAATATATAATATTACTTACTATACTTACACTTTTATAAAAATAATTACAATTTTCTAATCACAGTAGAGTAGCGTTATGTGTATCTCATTAGGACTACTAGGTCGCTCATCATGAAGCCGCGGGAAATAATTTTAAACCGTTTTCTCTCTCTTCCACCGCGAATGTCGTCGCGAATGCGTTACTCCGTCAATTTAGTTATTACTTATTACTTATTGCCGAAGAGCATTTCGTGAACAACAAATTCACTAGCCACAAATCACAGTGTAACTATAGCTCGTTTTTTCAAACGTTGTAAATCTTCGCGGGATTTCGTGTACGCTCTCCTATAACCGCTCATTCCGTGGTACGCGCCCATCTGGAAAATACCCAAAACAAATATTATCGAATTGCTAAAAATCACTAATACGTGTTAACTTAACGAGTTACCATTCACACCCCCTGGTGAATTCGTGACTGTGCGTTTTTCCATAATTATCACAAACAAAAATTAAAATATGTATTGCTTCACTTTGAAATTTTCCAATGTTATCGTGAGTAATGTGTGTTAAAACATTTTGGAATTTTAAAATGTTTAAAAAGTCGAATCGAATGAAGCAGAAGAAGACCGTGAAATTTAAAGAAACGATAAATCGTTTTTTCAATAAAACCGGTTTTGAGCACTGCTTCAGTTAAATTTTTTACAGATAAAATATAATTAACCGCTTTAAATTTAAAAAATATTTTGTCAAAAGCAATTATTTAATATTCTTTTATATATTTTCGTCATTTATTGACATTTCATAATATACAAAGTAAAAAAAAAGCCGGACATACTTCGCACGATGGGTGTTCTTCGCACGACGGATGGGTGTATTGAATTTTAAAGAAATGATAAATCATTTCTTCAATAAAACGATTCAGAACGAAGGAAGTTAATAATATAAGAAAAAACGTGACAAAATGAATCATTTTGTCATGAATAATAAAATACATATGGATTATTTTGTTGCTAAATATTGTTAAATATATTCAATATAAAACTAACAATATTATCGTTCCAGTTAGCTGAAGCTCCGCTCGGAATCGTTTTATTAAAGAAATTATTAATTGTTTATTTTAAATTCATGGTCTTCTTCTTCACTTATTCACTTGATTTTTGACATTTTTTTCAGGGCCGTTTAGACACATATTATACATGAATAAGGTTGTAGTATTAAATTTTCAATTCGTAACATTAAGAATTAAAAATTTTATTAAAAAAAAACGGGATATTTCCAAAATTTTATATTTTTATATTTTTCCGGTATTCATTTTAAAGGGGCTCAAGAAAAAAAAATGTCGGGAGTGCCAAGCACAACCATAAATCCGCGCCGGGTGTATTATTTAATATTTGTTGAGCAGAAACATTTTATACCGCAACAGGTAGAACTGCATAGGCGTATTTAGGGGGGCTTGGGGCGCTAAAAGCCCCGTCAAAACCACTCATAGCCCCCCCAGATTTTTTGAAAATTACTTAAGGTTAATAGCTAAATAAATAAACATTTTAGCCCCCCCCCCAAATATTTTTTCCTAATTACGTAACAGGTAGAACTGTCAGAAACTACTCTTTGGTGTTACCTAGTGTTTGAAGTATTTTACATTATTTCATTCTAGGTATTTATTTACTGTTTAAAAATCATATATTTTTGTTTTACGAATTTAAATAATTACTAAATAAGCATCTACGTCTTATAACCGACGATGTGTGAATAATATTGTAATTTTTAAAATATTCCAGTTTCGAGAATCGAAGATTAATAACAGTCAAATATTAATATGTTTTATACGAATAGGATTTACACATTTAACATAATATTTTCTTCAAAAAATTATTTTAATTTTGTCGCTCCGAGTTATTATATTATTGTGAATATTATCAACACTATATAGTTACTATTATAATAAGTATTTAATGTTAATTAAGTAAATATATATATATATATATATATATATATATATAATATACTGATACATTTGATTTTGTGAATAATTTAATTTCAAAAACCTGTTTTTTCGTGTCCATATATCGTTGTTATTATGTTATATTATTGTAAAGTGAAGTTGTTGACCTCGTGACTCGGCATAGCACCACAAAACGTTAAATAATATTAAACTACAACGATTTTTGTTGATGCACCTTACAAGTCACAATGCTCCAATTCGACTCACACACCAGGACCAACAATATTACAATAACATAACATTAATTATTATCCTTGCCCATATTATAATAATAGTTTACAAAGAATAGGACCCAATAACATACCAAAAAAAATTTAGCTTGTACACATATCGTTCAAAAACTTGACATGGGTAAACATCAACATATATATATAATATTGTAATAAAAACGCACTTACGAGGTTGAATTCAAACCTTGAACCTTAGTGTAACGAGTTGCAGTGTCCCGAGGGGTTGAACTTGAGTCTTGAAAATAAAATGAACGGCGCGCATCTGCATTTGTTGCTTGGCAACAATGATTAAAATGGTATTATGATAAATAAATTTCTGTATCCATCTCAATGCACATATTTTCAGGGGTGGCATGTCAGTTTTTATCAAGGGGGTGCCAAATTTTAGTCATTTTCATAACATATTCAAACCATAAATATCCAAACTCTAAACATTTTGTATTCCAAGTGGAGCTTTAGTTCGAGTCAATTTTATTAAAATATTATATAGGTTGAAATTCGAACACTTGTTGACAACTAGTACTTATTATACAAATTAGATCATTTACACGAATAATGAATTGCACATTGATTATTCTGTTATTAAATAACAATTATTGTTAAACAAATTGACAATTATCACTGTATATTAACTGAAGCTCCGCTCAGAATCATTTTATTAAAGAAAAGATTTATCGTTTCTTTAAAATCAAACACGCCCGCTACGAGTATCCCACTCGAGATGCAAAGAACAATACCCAAGGTGCGAAGAATGTCCGGCATTTATTTAAAAAATTTTTAGTTTAATTTTAGGTCCAACATTTTGGAAAAACTATTGAGAAATTCGAAAAATTACCTGTTTCAACTAACCCATACTGACTTCTGATATTTTATAGAACCGGTCGAAAAAGTTTTGGTCAATTATTTCTAACTAAAAGTGTATTTCTATGAAAAAAAAAAGTAACAATCATCATTCTAACGAGCTCACTAGTTTATTCGCTGTACTCACAATCTAAAATAAAAAATACAGTTTAAATTTTTAATTAATTGTATTAATGGATAACTTTGTTTATTTATATTAGAAAACAAAATGACTGCTTTTGATTATATCAATGGTGTCAAATTCTTATTTTTGTTCTCTAGTCACTGAGAAGTTGTAAAAAATAAAGGGAGTCACACCCTAACCCCTCCCCCCAAATGATGCCCCTGCATATTTACAAATCAAAATGTAATAATATATTATGTGTCTTTATATTATTACATTAATATGCTAATTATTAGTCAGGTATTTTATCCCTTCCAAAAATAACTCAATTTTAACCATCTTATTAACATGATGTATACTTTTTGTTTCAGGTGAATGTAGCAATAATAATTGTGTCGAAGATAGCGTTACGACTGTTAACAAGTGGTCACTACCACTTTTACGGTCTGGCGACAAAAAGTTGTACCTGGGAATATTTTTCAAGGTAAATAAAAAATGGTACATTTGACAAAAAAATAATTTTCACAGATTTTGAATTCAAATAAACTAATACAGTTGTCTGCCATTACTGATTTAGGCAAATTGGTACAAATCAGCACAATACTGTAGGTACCATGGAATGCACTTGGCCAGCATCAGCAGTCAAGAAGAAAACGATAAGTTGGAAAAATATATAAAAGATTTCGGTAAGAACAATTTATTAATTTGCTTGGGAAAATACTGAACAATAAAAGCCTAGAAGGAATATTATTCAGTTTTAACAAAAAAAAAAAATCACTTCATTTTAAGGTTTAAATATTTTCAGTTTAAGCTTGAAAATATTGATAAGTATCAATATGTCACAAATATTCAGTTACACGCAGTACCTATTTTCCATTAAAAGAGTAGCTCATTGCCGACGTAAAATGTGTCAGCAATCTTAGATATTTTTTTAGATCAGTTAGATCTTAAATAAAATTTGTTTATCTGAAAAGCTGAGCCATAATCCTTTTATGCATGGCGACATCTTAATTTAAATCCATAAAAATGACGACTCACATGAAACCCATTTATCTATACACTTAAGTTTTATAAATTACACAATTACGTTTTCATCTTCAAAAACAAAAGAATTACCCTTAATCTCATACTTCGTAAATCAGACAATTCCACCGGTCTGATCTATCTCTCAATAAAAGAAATCCTTATCTACAATCTATCAGATCTGCAATACCCTACGGTTAACGCCTAAAATGTCCAACAAATTACAGGCATTTAAATCTATAAACTTCAGCATACTACTTTTAACTATCCTTGGTACATCAGTAACCAATATACATACACATCACAATGGCTAAAAGTCCCAACTTGTTAATTTCTAATTTTTTTTTCTCACAGTCCCTAATAACTCACTCTGCTGTCTAAAACCCAAACTAATCAAAGAACTAACTGCTTACGTAATTAAGAAAAAGTGACACACATTATGATCATACAAAATACAAACTGACCTAGTTAATAAAATAGCATATTAAAGTTCTTTATTGCTTAGGTTTGGGTCATGAACACTTTTGGACCTCTGGCACTGATCAAGCAGAAGAAGGATCGTTCTTTTGGCTCGCCAATGGTCGACCTATTGGATTCACCAACTGGAATGCCGGTGAACCAAACAATTTTAAGTACGAAAATGGCGAAGAGGAACATTGTTTAGAGTTATGGAACCGAGACGGGAAAGGTCTCAAGTGGAACGACTCACCCTGTTCATTCGAAACCTTTTTCGTGTGTGAAATGTAAACATCAATTAAGAAATAATCCAATAACTAAAATTATTCAGAGCATTATTACAATTAAGACAGTTATGCTAGATTTAATTTGTAAATACTGCTTAAGTTCAATGTCTCAATTTAGAATTAGCTACACTAAGTTTTCAAATTGATTAAGGACATAATTATAAGTTATGATTAAAATAAGTATTAAGAAAACAATTTGGAAATGTGAAAATTGTATAATTGATCATCAAATAATAATTATTATAAAACACAATATCAAAAATACAAGGCGTTCCAAATATTTTGGTTAAATAGAAATATCGAATGCAATATATACGTTACATATTATATTAAGTCATTCTTAAGTTAATTTTTATTTTTAAAATAATATTATTCAGATATTTTGGAAAGCCTTTATCATTATAATTTGGAAGTTTATTAAATACATTGTCACAACATAAATTTAAAGTTACTACTAACTATATAATATACTATAATATTTTTACACAATAAATTTTTATACTTTTAATACAAATAATTTATTTATATTACAAATATAAAAATGTACAACCAGTGCAACAATTTTGTGAGTGTAGTTTAACTAATTATTGGCTTAATTATTACATTACATACACCCTTACACCGCACGAATCTATGTGAACATCATAATAATTAGATCACTATGACAAAACACATAATTTTCAAACAGATTTAATTTTTATTACAAATAGAATTATGGGTGCAAGAGTTTGACAAAAAATATTCAATTTTAGTAATCAAAAAATGTTGTACACTTAAATATATAAAAACTCAGTTAACAAATAAGAATTTAAATTGGTCTGATATGAGTCGACTTTATTAATAAATGAAAATACCGAAATAAAGTTTAATTATTATGAAAATCTGCTTTACAAAAATAAAAACATTATTTAATATTTTTCCAATTAATTAAATCTGTTTAAAATAACTCGCGTAATAAAATTTATTATTAACAGCATAAACTACCCTGTAATATACACATTATCATGGACGGAATAATTAATCCCTAAAATACAAAATTAAGTACACAAAGTTTTTTAGTTTATCACAAAAGTATTACAATACTCACTGTTTATTGATTTAGCAAATATTTAATGTTATAAAATAAGCTATCATGAGCAACAGTTTACTTTTCATAAAAACAAAAAAAATATAGAAAGAACGATTTTCAATGAATGCGGGCAAAGTAAAAGTCTATAGAATCATTTTCGAATGAGTTTATATTAATTTCTAACACTCCATAGACTAGTCGCTTAAAATATATAGGATTTGAATCAACCAAAATAAAACTGTTTTTGTATTTATCATAATATAAAAAGAGAGCTTTGGAAGATTACCACAAAAAAAAATAATTATGTCTTATAATACTATGGTTGTGAATCAATTATAAATAAAAGTTTGAAAATTGCTCCAATATTGTTTTAAATGCAACAAATTATATTAATAAATTATTTCACTTAAAACTTAAATATTACAAAATTAATATTACATATTTTTTTCTCACTACAATATAGATAAATAATAATTGTTTGTACTAAAAATACTGCAAAATTCACAAAATCAATAAATAATATTTTGTTCGAACTTTTGTAATTAAATATAAAAAAAAATGAAATAAATACATACACCAACCAAAAAAATGTTGAAATAAAATTGTATCATTTAAGAAAGTCTTTAAATTGCAAGTGCAATAAAGCAAATAAACATACAACACATTTATTTTGAAATTAAGTCACCAATCAGATATAAAGAAATTTTAAAAACTGTGGAACTATAATTTTTTAATAAAAAAATAATGAATGGGCAAGTTTTAGTTGCAGTTTTTAATAATAATTATAATTTATTTAAAATAATATTTTATTATTTAATGAGAAAAAACAAAAAAAAATAAATAAAATGCATTATCACGCTGATAATAATTAGGACGATAATTATTGTTAAATATACATATATATATATTTATATAAAAAATAGTAGAATACTGCAGCAATGATAATTTAAATAAAAATTACAAAACGTCTATGATAAATCGAATGAATAGTGAATGGAAATGTATAAATGGCCGCTAAACAAATAAGGAGATCATTAATAAATATAGAGTTAAATATTAAAAGTAGACCGTTACAAAATGTACAAAAATTAAACCAATTGCATGACTGTTCTTCGATATATGAAAAATAAAAACTACACTACTGATGATTATATAAGTCGTTCTTCAGGTGGTGGCTTAAGTACATTATCCAATTCAACTCTGGGATTGCAATATTCTTGACAACTAGGGCTATATGTACCTCTTGTAGCTCTTTTCTTCCGCGCCATCATTAAGAGTACAAACAAACTCCCCATACCACCAATTAAAAGAATAAGTAATATTGGGCCAACTATTAATGCGATATCTGCATAGTTGCGAATAATGGGCAGCTAAAATAATAATAATAATAATAAAATGTATAAATAAAAATTACACAAAATCAAAATATTAAAATATTAAGGCATTGTAAAATTAAAAATGTATAGTGAAAAATCACATCACATCTGTTGCATTATACTGTCAATATTGAAAAACATTAAATGATTTTTAATGTCAGTTTATTGTAATCATAATATAATTTTTACATTCAACTAAAAGACAGATGTTAATGTGTTTGCATATTATTTTTTCTTTTCTAGTCAAATTTCAGAGTAAAACAAGAATTCATACTAAATATTTATATTATATTATTATTATTTATATTTATACTTGTATTCAATATTTTATACTGCATATATTAGCACATTTTGAACTATTTGACTTAAAAAGAATATTTTTATTATATTAGTTCATATTTCAAATATTTTGATTATTTTATTCATTTTTTTATAGCATATTAACAACAACAATTATTATAACAATGGATGTAGTATTTTCAAAATGATTTAATTATCAACAAAATATATTCGAAACCAGTGATGAGCTATATATATATCGATATAAAATATTGGCCATTAGCTATTCTGAATGAAGTGAAGAAGTTAGTGTTTTTATAATGATGTTTATTTATTTATTTTTTTCTTTTTTTTTTTCTGTGTACAACTTTTCATATAGAAATACTTGTCCAAAAGTTTCGATCAATAACTTTTTGAAACCGGATTTGCCTCTAGATTGTACTTTAGAGAAGTCGTTTTTTGAATTTCTCAATTCTCCAATTTTTTTTTTGGAAAAAACTACCCAAAATTTGACAAAAACGACTCGGAAACCATCATTTT